>JAJIYU010007770.1:0-18761 GCA_030144865.1 Tinospora cordifolia | reverse complement strand
ACTATAGGTCACAATGCTCGAAACAGATTGTTGCAAGATAGGTTTCAACATTCTGGTGAAACTATACATAAATATTTTTGCAAAGTATTGGTAGCAATGTTAAAGTTTGCTAGTGAAATCATAAAACCTCCTTCTTTTCAACAAGTGCCAAAGGAGATTTTAAGAAGCTCAACTTTTTATCCTTACTTTAAGGTATGTTTTCTATCATTTTTTTTTAACAATAGTTGTGGTATTTTAAATATAGCTAGAGATAATTCTATGTAATTATTTTTTTCACTGGTTCATAAAATATTAAATTCTCAGGATTGTATAGGAGCAATAGATGGTACACATATTAGTGCTGTGATTCCAACAGGAGAGCAAATACCATATAGAGGGAGAAAAAAAGAATGCACACAAAATGTTATGGTTGTTTGTGCTTTTGACATGACATTTACATATGTACTTCCTGGTTGGGAAGGTACAGCTCATGATTCAAGAATATTTATGGAAACCATTCATGATCCAAATAAGAAGTTTCCACATCCTCCTTTAGGTAAGTGGACAACTTGCTTTATATAGTAATATAAAACATAAATTAATTAATCTAATATAAATTAAACATATTTTCAGGAAAATATTATGTTGTTGATGTTGGATACCCAAGTATGCAAGGATATCTCACACCTTACAGAAATGTTCGTTATTGGCTACCTGATTATCATCGTGGAGTTCGAGCTCGTAATCGTGAAGAAGTGTTTAACTATTATCATTCATCTTTAAGAAATGTAATTGAACGATCATTTGGAGTATTAAAGGCAAGATTTCCTATCTTGCAAAAGATGGCTCCATATTCATTTCCAATCCAACGAAGCATAGTGAGTGCGTCAATGGCTGTTCATAACTTCATTAGAAAAGAAGCCATTGCAGATGAATTGTTTAGACTATATGAGTCAACGGACTTTGAATTGCACTTTGCTAGCCAAGAAAATGAAGAAATTAATTTACAAAATAATGTTCAAAGTAATGACATGGAGATGTCCGTTGTTCGAGATAGTATTGCAAATCAACTTTATCATTAAAGATGTATGACAATATTTTTATTACTTGGCTAATCAATTCATATAAATAAAAGATGTATGACAATCTTTTTATTACTTGATTATTCAATTCATATCAATAAAAGTACAATTTTTTTTAACATTTTTGTATTAAATTGTAATTTTATAATTGAATAAGTGGATATTGATGTAAACTTTCTTTAAAATAAATATGATATTTTTCGTATGTTATACTACCTAAAAAGGTAAATGTGTTACTCATAAGGAGAGGTGAAAAATGTTTATTCAAAACAAAATTAAGTATTAAACGCATGCACACAATAAAAAGATATATATATATATATATATTCATATTTTTAAAAGACTTGAATTACCCTTCTAATACAATGTAAAATCTTGTTTATCAAACATCCAACCTCTAAAATAAAAATAAAATTAGAGATTGCAATATTTGTTATCAAACACTATTTTATAAAAAAGTTGATAAGCTCTTATTTTAATAGAGCTATAAATATAAGTACTAATTTTAAGTAGATGTAGATGTAGAGTTACCAAACTAATCTTAAGTGAAGGCCTCTTTCACCTCAACTTTAAATAATTTAGCTTTAACTATTTAAGAGCCTCACATTATTCATAAATAAGGAATTTATCAATAAGCCTTTTTAAGGCTTCTTTGGGTTATTTTAAACCTCGGAGGCAAATTTTCAGTCTTACTTGGGAAAAAAATAAAAAAAAATGTCACGATGGAGGTAAACTTTGACATTTTCAGTTAAAAGTGAATATTTCTATATAATATTAATGAGTATGATATTTTAAAAATAATTTATTTAATTTTTGTAATATTTAAAAAAAAACCTGATATGGAACAAAGTGGAATTAACAGAAAATAGAGAGCTGCTAGCTGAAAATCCTCCTTCTAGTTCGTCGTTGTCTTCCTCTTCTCTGTTCTAACCTTTTCTAGTCTGAGTTTCTTCGCTTCATTGCATATTCAAGTTGTGGATTTTCTGCTTCGTCTGCTCTACTAAAGTAAAAAGACTTGAGAGAAAGGAAGATGGTGAGCAAAAGGCAGAAATTAGCACGCAAACGATACAAAGCAGAACACCCAGAACTGTTTCCGAAGCCAGAACCCACTCCCCCAAAAGACGGTGAAAATCTGAAGAAAAAGAAGAAGAGGAACAAGCTAAAGCCCAACAAAAAGGACTTGAAAGGTCCCAAAACCCTAAAAGATTCTGGTCACCGAAAACCCTTCAGAAAACACCCTCTTAGAGTTCCTGGAATGAAACCTGGTGAAAGTTGCTTCATTTGCAAAGCCGAAGATCATATTGCCAAACATTGCCCTCAAAAGGCTCAGTGGGAAAAGAACAAGGTTTTTTTTTTAAAAAAATCTTTTTATTGTTATTTTAAATTTATTTTGGCATTCTCTTAGTCGAATAAGAATTTGGGTCTTACTTGTTAAACTTCAGGAGGTTTTCTTAATTGAGAAAAATATCGTAGCTATTTAGATACATGTGTGTCCTTAAATCATAGAAAGTTTTGATCTTGAACACTTGAATATAGCTATGGGTGATTATGATGTTACCAGTTCTGCTTTGACATTTTTATGTGTTGTTCAGATCAATGTGAGTGTAGTTCTTACTTTTTTTTTTGGTGCGGAGGCTCATTGAAGGTTTCGGTCACTAACAATAGAACTTGGTCCATAAATCTTTAGCTTTAGTTCCAAATAATTGTTGTTGGAAGTACCGTAATGGTGACTTTCTATTTGGAATGATTAATGCTGCAGATATGCTTACACTGTCGTCGACGGGGGCATAGTTTGAAGAATTGTCCAAACAGGAGTGAGGAGATAGGGGAAAGGAAACTATGCTACAATTGTGGAGAATCTGGACATTCCCTTTCTAAATGCCCTCAACCTCTTCAAGATGGTAAGTGGCTTTCTTGAGCTTTTATATATATAGCTTAATTTTGTATCTGTGTATCTATTATTCCTTTCCCTTTTTTTTCAAATTAAATTTTATTTCAAAGTGCTTGTTGGCTGGAGTTCACCATGAACTTGTATTGTTATAGAAGTATGGCATAATAATGTAAAAAAATTTCCCATCTCATATAGGAATGGTAAGGGTGGACAACTCCGCAATTGAAGAATCAATAGTCTGAAAGAGGGTAACCTGATATGTGGGTATATCTCTTTGCACATGCTTGTATTGGATCCGTATTGACAGAATTGTTCAACTATGTTGCTCAGTGTCTTTACTCTATGCAAGTGTACCCGTGTCTGACACTTTATGATCTAACATAGATGAGGGATATATGTCTGAGGTTGTAGATCTTAAAAATATCAATATGTATACTATTCAAAGGGGTGAAATTAAAGAAGATAATTACTAATTAGCGAAGTTCACTTAAATGGAAGGACAACATAGTCAATTAATAAGTGAAAATGAGGAAAAAAAAAGAACAAAACGTAATTAGAGGGATGGTGAGAACGAGGATAATAATAGGAACAAGGAAGGTGGCGAAAACAGATTTCGAGAAGGAAGAAGAAATGAGCAGGAGGAAATTTCACCATGATTGAGAACAACATTAAAGAGATTGGAAGAGTGTTCTGTGTAATGATTTTGAGGAGTCAAAAGGTGAATGATGGGACACTAGTGATGGGAAAAAGAAGGAGAACATTGCCTAAAGTTTGAGGAAGGATACCTGATTCACAAATTTTGAGCAACAAAGTAGAAGCAAACAATGGATTGATGGTTTCTTGGTCAACATAATCAATACTATGTACCGTCCATTTTAATGCTATCGAAGAATGGGAGTTGGAAAATTTTCTCGTTTTAAACAAAATTTAAATTCTTCTCTATCTGTACACTGTGAGACAATGAGGATATCTTGCTACACGAGGTGATGAAAGATAAGGCATACTACATTGCCTTGGCCATAGACATAGTGAAGTGGCTGAAGACGAAGGTTCGAAGAATACGCAAAGAACAAGAGAGTAGGATACAAAAGCTTGTTCACAGGGACAACAACTACATTGTGCTAATAGAGGTTTTAGTCAATGGCAAAGGAAATTCTTGAAGATCATGAAGATTATGGATGGTACACGCTGGAGTATTATCATTGTGGAGGAGAAGATGACAATTGCATGTAGTAATATTTGGGAGGCTTTGGATGGTGTTGTCAAGGAATTAGAGACCATGAAAGATGCGAAAGGGAGATCATGGTAGGAAATAAAGAGAACGTAGGAAGGAAAGAAAGATGATGTCCACGTACAAGGAAAGGAGGTGGAGGAGAGGAGATCAATGCCAAAGAAGGTGAGGAAGGCCATGGACGATGGAGCCATTGGTAGAGACAGAAGGGCTAGTAAGGTGTTCATCACAAGAATTTTTGATAATATTGACTGGCAAGAAATAGAAAGGGAGATTGCCCAACTCTTTTGGATATAAATACAGATAAGGAGATTTGATAGGGCTAGGGGATTATTGTATTGCAATGAGGAAGGCGATGCGAGGAAGCTTCTTTTTGGAAAACATCAAGCATTCTATGGGAGATTCTTTATTGACAAGTGGGAGGACTAATGGTCAAGTCTGGATTGATGGCTGCATGTCAGGGTAGATGGATGAACATGAGAGTTATTAAGCCTAGAAAATGAAATATTCATACATTAGCAAAGATTGGTGAAGCTTGTGGAGGGTTGCTAAACATCGTCGAGATCACAAAGTCTAGTAAATTCGTGGAGATAGTAGTCCTCAAGTTGCAAGGCCATGAATTTGGGTTCTTGCACAAGGAATTTGAAATATACGATGATGAAGGAATCCAAATGTTGTGGCTGATTCAATTGGAAAGCAACTGCCTTGGAAATTGAAGAGTTGCTCATGGAGCAACTCATCAAAACTTGTTTTTTCAATGGCTAGAGGAGGCAAGGACGAACCAGGGAACACATTCTGACAAGTGAGGATGGTGGCAGTATGGAGGAGATCATGGTGAAATCATGGCATTGTCCAATAGTACGTTGTTGTGTAGAATGTGCGACGGTTGCTGTGGATAGTGATTAGTCTTAGAGAGGATGGACACGTGGAGGACATCATCAGGAACACCAATTGGAACATCGACAGAAGCATACTTGAGGCAGGACATTAGTGGGCTAGGAAGGACACATGGGCTAGCTTCAAAGGTCCACAGTTCGTGATGGCAACTTTATTAAGATTTTAAGAAGAGGGTTGGACCAAGATTGGACTACAAATGAAAAGGCAAGAAAACATAAGAGTAGATAGGAGAAACTCGAAAGAGAGGGCCCAAGAAACAAAGAGGGGATGGGGGTCTACCTAAAAAACAAAAGTGGAGGGTCCAAGGATAGTAGTGCTATGATCCAGTGGACGGAGAGAGCCCCCAAAAGTAGAGCGTATAAGAAAGAGCCATTTGGAGCCAACATTGATTATTTAGAGTCTTTGTTGCAGTTAGAGTTTGGGGACAAGCTAGTGAAGGAAATGATGATGACTGAAGATGACCTCGACAACCTAGACGAGCAAGAAGCAAAAGAAGAGGAAGTGATGGAAGGAAGTTTGGCTCCTCATGCTAGGGCATGTAGTTATATTACTAACTATGTTCAACAGGTTGATTACTAGGGCGAAGAACTCAGGGAATCGGAGTCACATTTCACCAACATTCTATCTTGACAGCTCGAGATATTGAGAGATATCCTATTTACAATACCCACATGTAGATCAACAGAGACCAAGATAATGGACAACACAACTAGAGTGTAGACGGGAGAGGTGAAGAGGAGGAGGGTTATGAAAAAGTCCATGAGTTCCATCATTCTATGGATGTCTGGTTGGTAAAGTAGAACTAGGGGAGCTACAGTTTTTAGTGGTTGGGGGATCATATTTCCTATGAAGATTCTTAGTTGAATACAAGAGTGTGTGGGTTGTAGATTTGGTCCATTAGAAGAACAGTGAGAGTGAATAGATTGTATATAGTCTTGTTGCAGGAGATTAAGAAGGAAATGATCGACTAGACCGTAATTGCAAGCCAATGGAGTAAAGAGGTTTATGAAATGGTTGATGTTACTTGTAAAATGTACTTTAGGAGGAACTGTTATCATGTGGGACTTGAGAAAACGGGAGATAGTGGACCAATGGTTAATGAACTATTCCTTGTCCATCAAATTAAAAGGAGAGGATAGGAGGGAATGGTGGTTCACTTCGATTTATGGTCCATGTGACAAACATGGCTGTATGGAGTTCTAGGATGAAGTCGTTGCCTTTTCTTCTTTGCTACAGAGTCCTTGGTGTTTGAGGGGAAGTTTCAATGTGGTTAGAAACATGGATGAGAAATAAAATGGCCAAAGTACCTCCATATCTATGATAGAATTTGAAGAGCTCATTCAGGAGATGCAATAGAAGGAAATAGAGTTGTGAACTTAAAACACGCCTGGACTGATGGAAGGATGCCCTCGACTATGTCGAAATTTGATAGATTTATGTTCAATGTTGAGTGGGAGGACATCTACCCACAATATATGCTCATGGGAGTCGAAAGGATAGTTTTTGATCAGGTTGGTCCTATTGTACAAAAAAAAACCTTGTTATGGGGACCAACTCCTTTTAGGTTTGAGAATGCTTGGATTTACCACCATGATTTTGGGAGTCTGATTAGGCAATGGTGGGGAAAAGAAAACTATCAAGGATGGAGTGCTATAAGCTGATGTAGAAACTTAAAAGTATTAGGGTTAAGCTTAGAAACTGGAGTAAATAATCCTCAACAGGAGAATGAAGGAGAAGTTTGGGTGAACAACTAAAACAAATCGATAGGATGTTGGAAAAAGGGGCTGATATGGGAAATGCTATGGAAACAAGGAAACAAATCGTTGGGGCAATCTAAAAGTTGACTGTAATTGAAAGGATTGCAAGGCAGAGAGCCAAGATGAAATGGGCAAGGAAGGAGATGTCAGTTCCTATTACTTCTATGAAATTCTTACATTTAGGAGGCCAACCTAGAAGTTTGAGGAAGGAACATGGTGAAAGGTGATTAGGCCATTTAGCACATGATCTTCGACTACTTCAATGATATTTTCAAAGAGAAAAGTGGTGTCTCTAGGGTTACGTTGGAGTAAACTCTCAAAGTAGTAGATGCAATGGTTGGAATGCCAATTTGAGGAGGAGGTGGTGGTAGAAGCAGTTGGAATGGGAGAAGACCTTGGGACCAGATGGTTTCACCACTACTTTTTTCCAATAAGAATGGGCCATAGTCAAAAGAGACATCATGCCGTGTTTGAAGGAATTTCATCAAGATGTTACCATCAATAAGGTGGTGAATGAGACATATATATGTCTCATTCCAAAAAAAGGTTCATTTTGTTAGGGTTGAGTATTTTAGGCCCATAAGCTTGATTACAAGCTTATACAAAATTATAGCTAAAACATTGGCTACTAGGCTTCAGACCGTCATACATAAAATAGTGGAGGAGAATCAAATAACATTTATTAAAGATGGACAAATCTTGGACACATTATTGAAACCCAGCATACGGATGTCGATTTCATCGGAGTGGATACTGGCCCAGGTAGCGGAACAGAACCACAGGATGAGAATGAGCACTTTCAGGTACGCACCTCTAATTCCAACTCTATTGCCCCTTCTTCTTCGAGTGAATTAGAGGGCCATCCACCTGAGATGGACTCAAACGAAGAACATAATACCGGACGACAATCCACTGAGATTGCTGCACTGCATCCTTATGAAAGGCTCATCTTGGAAGGGGAACAACAGATGATGAAACGGTCGGAAAGTAGACAGGGAGAAGTGACAGCATGACAACGGGAGTATGAAAAGGTCAGCAATTTCTTGCCGTCGATCAATGCGCAATTGATCAAAGTCCAGTAGGTCAGCTGGATGGTATCTGGGGGTTTTCTTTGTTCTTCATGAAGATTTTAAGTTGGAATATTAGAGGATGTGGGTTTGAGCCGAAGAAGAGACTCATTAGATCAACAGTTTTAGCAGCAAAATCTGACTTGGTCACGTTCCAGGAAACCAAGAAGGAAGAAGTGGACCTAAGTCTAATCTCCCAGTTATGGAAAAAAAAATTTGTGGGGTGGGCAAGCCTTCCAGCAGAAGGTACGATAGGCGAGATTCTCATTATGTGGGATGTTCGAAACATAAAAGTGGTTGATAAAATGGAAGGAATGCACTCGCTATCCATTAAAATCAATAGTGGGGGTGAGGGTAAATGGTGGTTTACAGCGGTGCACAGCCCCTGTAATCACCAAGGAAGGAAAACTGTTTAACTGTAATCGTGACTCTGTCTGTCAGTATCCAAGATCCCTGGTGCGTGGGATGTGACTTTAACATGCTGGGGGAGAAAAGAAACAACTAGCAGGCGAAGGACTCAATGAGGATGTTCGAATCTTGGATTTAGGAGATGAATCTGTTTGAACCAGATTTGAAGAACCTCTCTTACACTTGGAGTAATGGAAGAATCAATCCAGTCATGTCCAAACTTGATAGGTTCCTGTGTAACGGGCAATGGTGTGAAAGATTCCCCCAGCAGAGAATTTGGGGCCTTTAAAGATTGACATCTGATCACTGGCCGATGTTACTTGATACTGAGAAAGGAAAATGGGGGCCTGCCCCATTCCGGTTCAACAATGAATGGCTCAAACAGCCAAAAGTTTTGCGAGTGATAAGAGAGGAATGGGAATCTTACAATTGTCGAGGATGGGTGGGTTACAAAATAATGCGGAAACTTAGTAACCTGAAAAGAAAGCTGAAGGATTGGGCAAAGGGGCAAATTAATGAGGATCGAACTAGACAAACAAAATTGAGGGGACAGTTGGAAGGGGTGGATAAGAGACTGGAGACTGTGGATTCTCAGGATCTTTTAGAGGAAAGAAGGAAGATAATTGAAGAAATTCATATCATTGAGTGTAGACAGGAACGACTTTACCGGCAATAGGCAAAGATAAGATGGGCCAAGGAAGGGGATGTTAATTCAAGAATTTTTCATAGAATTCTTTCAATCAAAAGGGCTTGGGCTACAATCTCGAAACTCGAGAATAATAATGGACAATTAGTTGAAGAAGACCAAGAAATTCACAATATAATTCTGAACTAGTTCTCTGATTTGGTAAAGGAACCTAGTGCTACAAAATGGGCTGTAGAAGGTCTGGAATGGCAACAGATTTAGAAGGAGGATAGTGTGTGGTTGGAAAGGGAGTTTGAGGATGAGGAAATTTGAGAAGCTGTTTTCAGCTGTGATGGTGGGAAAGCTCTGGGCTCAGACGGATACCCGATGGCCTTTTTTCAACGAAATTGGAGTATTGTTAAAGAAGACATCATAGCCCATATGAAAGAATTCCACCGGGATGCCATTATAAACAAAAAGGTGAATGAAACCTATATATGTCTCATTCCAAAAAAACTAAATTCAATAAAAATTGGAGACTTTTGCCCCATAAGTCTTACCACAAGCCTTTACAAGATAATTGCTAAAACCTTGGCGAATAGGCTGCGAACTGTCCTCCCTAAAACAGTTAGCGAAAATTAGATGGCTTTTGTGGCCTCAAAACAAATTATGGATGCAATCTTGATTGTTAATGAAGCGGTTGAAGAGCATAGAATTAGTGGCAAACAAGGCTATGTCCTAAAAGTTGATTGAGCTAAGGCCTATGATTCAGTTAGACGGACTTTCTTGGATTTTGTTCTCCAAAAGAAAGGTTTTGGAAACCAGTGGAGGAGATGGATACAGGCTTGCCTCAAAATAGTGAATTACTCAGTTTTCATAAATGGGAAACCGCATGGGAAGTTTGATGGGTATAGAGGCCTTAGACAAGGAGATCTGTTGTCCCCCTTCCTATTTACAATAGCTGCAGATACTCTGATAAGGATAATTCAGAAATCAGTTCAAACAGACAAGTTAGAAGGTATAGAGAGATCGGAAAGGAGAAGGTAAGGTTAACACACCGTCTATTTGCTGATGATTACCTTATCTTCATGAAAGACAAGGAGGAGGAGATTGTAACGGTAAAACGGATTCTTGAGACATTCTGTTTTTTGACAGGAATGAAGATAAATGGCATCAAAAGCCAGCTGTTGAGGATGAATGTTCAAGTTTCTAAGGTGGATAACATAGCTGTGGCTTTAGTGGTAGCCCCCCGGAGTTGGCCGACGACTTATTTGGGCCTTCCTCTTGGAGGAAATCCAAATAAATCAGTTTTCTGGGAAGCAATGTTACAAACAGTTCAGAGGCGTATAGCTGGATGGAAGAAGAGCTATCTGTCTAGAGGCGGGCGGTTGCTCCTCATCCGAGTTGTGTTGTAGGCCCTTCCAACGTATTTTCTATCCGTGTTTAAAATCTCGAAATCAGTTGCCCATAATATAGAAAGGAAGATGCGAGATTTTTTGTTGAGACATGAAGATTCTAATAAAGGACAAAACACAGTTAGTTGGAAGCAAGTAAATAAACAGATCAAAGAAGGGGGTTTAGGAATTGGGGACTTAGTAAGACGAAATATGGCATTGAGGGGTAAATGGATTTGGAGGATGCTGGAAAATCCGACTGCTATGTGGGCTCGGATAATCCGAAGCATCCATGGATCTGAAGGTTTTCGGAGGAAAGCATGGGTTAGCAGGAAAGTGAGTCACAGGGCCCCATGGAAAGATATATTCAGATTGTATAAGCACCTAGAACCTCACATTGTGTGGAAGATTGGGAAAGGGGATATGGTAAAATTCTGGGAGGACAAATGATGTGGGCATAACAAGCTGAAAGATAGCTTTCCTAATGTATATAGACTATCTCAGAACTGTAGCAGAAACAGTGTGGATAGAAGGACTCAATGGGGGTGGAATCTTCATATAAATAGCAATATTGGTGAGGACCATGTGGAGGAATTGGGAGGCTTGCTGAACACCTTTCAGAACTTTCATTTGAGCAATATTGATGATGAGGACAGGCCGAACCGGATCAAAGATAGTAGTAGAAAATTTACAATGCGATCTTTTATGGAGGGTCTAGCTGGACAGGCGGAAGATCATACTAACATTCCAGTAGAGTTTATTTGGAGCATGAAAATCCCCCTAAAAGCAAGGATTCTCATGTGGATTGTCAGCCTAAACAAGCTGCAGACAGCAGAAAATATTCAGAAGAGATTCCCCAATCATACTCTTAATCCATCTATTTGTTCTATATGCAGGAAGAAGGAGGGATCGATTGTCCACCTGCTTGTTGAATGTGATTTGGTGAAATATCTATGGAGGGAATGGAACCAAATTCACACCTGTTTTGTCTCTCCATTAGTGGAGAATCTGTTTCAGTTTTCGGACAATAATATCCTATCAAAGCTCAAGCCTTACTGGAAGATAGTCCTAGCAGCAGTATGGTATGCTATTTGGGAGGAAAAAAATCAAAGAATCTTCTCTAACAAGATCAAGACAGAAAGGATGGTTTGAGAGCGGTCCAACAATATTTTTGCTTCTTGGATTTGTTGTACTAAGCTAGGTTTAGGGTACTCCTTTGGAGAATGGATAGGAAGAGGAGGCAGTATTTTACAGTCTTTGAAAATTGTATTGAAATGTAAAGTCCAGATAACTCATCCAGCTTTTTGTACTTATCTTATTATTAATATATATGTTTCTGTTTCAAAAAAAAAAAAAAAAAAAAAAGAGGTGGGGTTGGTTATGAAGATAGATTTTGCAAAGCCTATGGGGATTTCTTGAAGTTGTTCTAAAATAGAAGGGTTTTGGGGAATGGCGGAGAAAATGGATCATGACTTGCATTTCATCTAACATCTATTCTATCTTCATTAATAAAAGACAAAGGGAAAAAATGATGGGGTCTTGAGGATTGTGGCAAGGGGACCCACTATTCCCTTTCCTCTACACCTTCGTGGCAGACACCCTAATTACATTAATGGAGAAGGTGGTGGAATATCAAAAAATCAAGAGATTCCAGGTAGAGCAAGATAAAGTTGATATTTAGTTTGTGGATGATTTGTTGATCTTCATGAATAATAATGAGAGTAGGAGGGCAGCAAAACTGATTCTTCAAGCCTTTTGCTTCCTTACTGGGCTGCACATTATTAGAACAAAGAGTCAATTATTAGGGATTATGCCTAACAGTCAGGTGAAGGAGTATGTAGTAGAGATGAGTGTTTCTATTCGAATATGGCCAATGAAATACTTGGGGATGGTGTTAGGTGGTAATCTATGGAAGTTATCTTTTTGGGAATTGGCCATCCAAGCAATAAGAAAAAAGGTGGAAGGGTGGAAATGTAATTATCTGTCAGGTGGGGTGTTGTAATTACCTGGTGAAGAGGGAAAGTGTTTGCTGAAAGTGTTTGTAATGGAGGGTTATGCGACCTAAGGGGGAGGAATACAACTGTGACAGGCAAGTGGTTGTGGAGAATGAAGAGTAAACCAGAAGCACTTTGGCCCTGAATAATAAGAAGTACTCATGACCACCAAGAAAACAGTGAAGAGGATGTGTTCAATCCAAAGGCTACCTTAAGATCTCCTTAGATTAGTGCTTGAAGCTCTTCCAATTTATTTCATGTTGGTTTTTTGAATGCCCAGTCAAGTTGCCGCTGATATTGAGAAGTGTATGAGCAGATCCATCTAGGGAAATGAAGAAAAGGAGTGTTGTATAACTTGGTGAAGTGGGAAATTGTTTGCCGAGAGGTCAGCAATGGAGGGCTGGGGGTAGTTGACTTACATATGAGAAATACAACTTTGACGGGCAAGCAGTTGTGGAGAGTGACGAGTAAACCAGAAGCTCTTTGGTCCTGAATAATTAGAAGTATTCATGGCCACCAAGGAAATGGTAGAGAGGATGTGTTCAATCCAAAGGCTAACTTAAGATCTCCTTGGAGAGCAGTTTTCAAAATTTATCCCTCCTTTATTCCTTACATAAGATTGAAGGTGGGTAATGGCTCCAAAGTGAAATTTTGGAAGGAGCATGGTGTGGTGCAGTGCCTTTTAAGACCTGTACGGAATTTGGCTACACAATAAGACCATTTCAGTGTACATAATGAAGGATTTCAATGAAACAGGAGAGACTTGGGTGTGTAACTTGCATGTAACAAGAAATCTGTCAAAAAACAGAGCTAATAAAGTAGCAAATCTCCTTCAGATGCTCAATCAGGTTCAGTTGACAGAGATGGAAGACGGATTTGTGTAAATAATTTTGTTTGCTATTTGGGTTTCGGTTACTAGGCTAGCCAAAGGTAATACTATAGTTGCGTTTTAGTATCCTAAAATCTAAAATTGAACAAGTTGGACCTCTAATAATGTACCTGTGTCTGACACCCATATCCTCGTCTAGATGACAGTTGCTATGGAATCCTGGTGATAGTTACACGTACAAACATACTTCCTAGTGAAAGTGCAATGGAGATTTATTTGATACGCCCCACTATCCTAGACCACAAGAATGTCACTCCCAGTGCTTTGCGAATGAGTGTTGTGATCATTCATAAGTCTAATCTTTGTATCTGGTGATTAGGAACTTGGGAAAGTCATTGATTTAAAACATGTGTTCTGACTCTGAACATTTAAAACATGTGTTCTGACTCTGGGTAATTTTTCTTTTTTAAATGGTTAACAAACTTTTAGTTCTTAGTTCATCCAATGTGTTAAACTTAGATGTTACCATTTAGTGGTAGTTTATTAGGTCTGGCAAAATTGAATCCTATAGTTTGAATAAGATGTTAATTAGAGTAGGGGAAAAAAAATTAGTTAACATTGAATTTTTATGTACCCTTTCTTTGCTTAGTACTTCAGTGTTTGTGAAAGATTTCAATAAATATACCTTTTACCTGAAGCACATTGTGCAATATTCTGTTTGATTGAGCTTTTATTCTTTTGTTTCTTTTACGTGATATGTTGTGTAATTTTCTGTTTCATTTAGCATTTATTCTTTTGTTTATGGAGAGCATCTTCTGTGGTCCATATTCTTTGATGTTACCTACATTTTATTTCTATTATTTTTCTCCTGTGTATAATTGAGTGTTCATTCTAAATTTGTTTGTACCTCTAGTTAGCACAGACTCATTCGAAATCTTAAATAGTTGATTTTGTTGTCGGAAATTTAAGTCGACATTACCGACATAGTGATTGCTTTCTTTAACAATGCAGGGGGTACAAAATTTGCAAACTGCTTCATCTGTAATGAGCATGGTCACCTAAGTAAGAACTGCCCAAAAAATACGCATGGTATTTATCCGAAGGTACTTTCTACGCATGGCTCTTGTGTTCTAGTGATATTTATTGTTCAATGAATTTGATTCTTTTGCTTTCTCTGATAAATCTTATTTCACATCTTCAGTTATGATCAAAATGACCTTTAATCATACTGACTATTTCCTTTGTGTCTAAAGATGTTTACTTATGCTTGTGTGTATATGCAATAGAAATACATGTAAGGTTCATGAACGTTAAATCATTGAGTCAAATCTCTACTCAATTTGGCAAACTCCCAAGCAATTCGATGAGGGTTCATGATTTTGATAATTATGTACTTCTGTAAACATACAAAGAATCTTGGTAGAGAAGTCTACTAATGGTCATTCCCTCTATTTTTTATCCACTTCTACAACCTCTGTTTTATTGTGTAGTTATGATATTGATTGAACAATCAAAATCAACTAGCTGTGGCAAATAAGTATAGCTTGTCTTTTCTGTCATCTCTTTGTTCAAACTCCTAAAACTGTTGCAGAAACAATATTAGTTTGTGATATCTTCTTGTTGCTCTGGAGCAGAGATCCCAGCCATCAAGTTTGTTCTCTTTTATGCCTGCAGAATGTGAGGCATAGCTTGGTTCATTTAGTTTCACTTGTGCCATCACCTATATTACTAATGATGGAAGTATCCAAGAGATAAAACATTAAATCTGTACATTCTATTACAACTGAAGGTGTGGAAGAAAGCAAACCAAATGAGTTCAAGAGAACTTGGAGCGTAGGACACCCCACTTCTTGGCCTGATTGAGGGACAAGGAAAACAACAAGATGGCCCATTAAATGAGTAGACTTCTGACCCTTTTTCCTCAAAATTCCCCAAGACAATTATTGATTTTCTTCAAATATGAGTGCCAGACACATCCTCCATCTGATGCCATGACAGCCTGCATTAAAGAATTGAGTTCTGATTTTGCAGGAAAAATAAAATAAGAAACTCAGATTCAAAGAAATATTTTCTATTGGGAAAAAAAAAACTAACCTTCATTCCCTTGTCTGCCATCAATATGAGGTGTCTCTCTATTGCTTCAATATCTATCTGATAGAATTAGTTGTAAAATCAATAAAAGGAAATGTACGAAACAAATTATCAATATTTAACTTTTAACTATATAATTGTTTTTATTTGACCCCTAAGTTATGCTGCTGCATAGAGTATGTTGGTTGCATTTGCCCGCAAACTGCAAATATATAAGCTGTCCACTCATGGATATTTCATTCTATCCATTATTTAAGTTAATTCTACCTTTTTTTTTTGGCCTTTTTAGCTAATGTGGCAGTGCTCGGAAATTTTCTCCTGCAGGGTGGTTGCTGTAAAATATGTAGTGGGGTAACACATTTAGCGAAAGATTGCCCTAACAAAGGAAGCAAAATTTCTGCGAAAGGAATGGCAGATACACATACAGGTACCATTATGAGTTTTAAAAGTTTGATTTTGTGTGTTTAAAATTTTCTTTGTGTTGAATGGTAAATGACTAGTGGATCTTATTTCTGGCGCCTTGATTCCTGTTTGGTATTTCTATTTCCTTGTCATATGGTTTCTTGGATAGTTCTAATATTTATTTGTTGAAGCTCATTTTGGGCCACCTCATACATGGCAAGATGTTGGGCTATGAAGCTTGTGGGTGCATTCCTTGGTAATAGGTCTCAAGGGATTTTGCTTTTCTTTTTGTGAAAATGCCTCATGCCAGTGTGAGGGATGAAACTTTCTATGAGTCTTTAGCTTAGAAGAGCACGCAGTCAATGTGATACTAAATCTCCAAAGTTGAATCCACCAACAGGAGACCCTCAAGCTTGTATTTGATGTAGATTGAATCTTTGCATTTAAACTTAATGAGTTGGCCCCTATGGTTAGCATATTACACAGATTTGTCAATAACAATGTCAATTGCCATGCTAGAACCATAAATTAGTGGTAGATGTTGAACTAATTGTAGAGTAGTGAAAGCTACTTCTTATATGACTTTGTCATGTTCAAAAGATGGAACACTTGAGATTAATTAGTAGCACCAGTGTGGTACCTACTGAATCCACTTAGATGCTCGAGTTAGCCGTGATAGAATTGTGAACTATTCTATTAAAGAGAAAATCTTTCCATACTTTTCAAGAGGCTAGATTGACAGTGTATATAGAGCTCAAGAGTTTGAGCATGAACACAAAGAAGGTCCTTAAGCATGAATGAGCCTTAAGCATGTGTTGACACTTACCCACTTCGACTCTTGGTTATAATAGAAGTATTTGTGGTCTTTCAAGATTTTGTGAACCTTTTCAAATGTTTACATATGTTATGTTGTAGAATTACTTTGGGGGTGTGGATCATGTGTGGGTCATGTCATCAATCTATTTTTGGGTCATGCAATTTCGTACCATGTGGGTCGTTTCAGTTGATGAGTTTTTAGTATATGAATGCAAAGAAGTTGCTTACAGACTCATAGATTCGGTCTTACCTATTCTTCTTTAGAAGTTCACAAGCACGTTTTGGCATAGAAATGCCTCCATATGCTTATTAGAAAAGGTTGCAATCTTCATCTTGTGCATTCTTCTTTAGAAGCTTTGGAAGTTCACAAGTAGTGGGTAGTTCTCTTTGTTGAAATGCCTCCACATGGTTATACTGATAGGTAGATTTATGTGATCTTTGTCTTACTCCTTTAGAAGCTGAGGGATAGGTCTAGTAATCGAAATGCTTCCATGATATTATGGGTAACAGGTAACATGGTCTTGATGCTGTCCCTGTTTCCTTAGAGGCTGAAGGGCATGTTTGATCACTAAAATGCCTTTGATACTAAAAGGGATGGGATCAAGACCATGCAATTAGCCAAAGTAAATGTAGTATAAGCCGAAGGAGAGGCCAGAAAGGTAAAAAAGGATTTGCATAAGAACTCACCTGAAGCTTCCAAAGACTGAGCAAGATGATAGTTTGATGCAGAGAAGTGAACATTCTCAAGATGCCTAAGAAGGTCAACTACCTCACTTCACTCTCTCAAACCGTTTTGAGGGACAAAGTATTCATCCTCCTCGTTACTTAGAAGCTCACAGGCAGGGTTTTGTCCTCAAAATGCCTCCACATCCTTATTGATAAAGTTACATGTTACCCTTCTCATTCTTCCCTATAACATGTAAATAGGTTTGGTTGTCACAATGCGACCACATGCTTTTGATTAAGGTTGGTTTCCTCCCACTGGTTCTTCCTTTCAAGCTCTTGAGCAAGTCAAAATGTAGAATTGATTTCATGTGCTTGTTAGATGATTTGTTTTTTCATACCCCTAATATTAAATCATGATATGGAGTGGCTTTCACTAATAGTTAATTATATTCTTGAGGTGGATGATTTAACCTGTAGTGCAAATGTAAAGCACAACTAAAATGAAGCTGTGCATCATTTAGCACAAGTTAGTTCATCTAGTGCTTCCGTTTTGTCAAAACAACAGGCGTTACCTGTTTAAATTAGCATGTTATCTTCCTTGGGTAGATATGAATCAATGCCAATAATTATATTGATCAATGGTGAGTGGTTTTGTTTTGCAGGCAGTGAATCACAAGAAAGATCAAAAGTGATTAAACTCACCAGTGGCGATGATCTTGATGATGATTTTTTGAGAGAAGAAGAGATGGGCAAAAGTAAAAAGGATAGAAGCACTACTTCAAAAGACCCTTGTGTTACATTATCAGTGGAAAATCATGTAAAACAAAAGAAGAAACAAGGACCCAAAGTGGTGAACTTTGTGGGCTGAGAAATAGTACTCCCTCTCCAAGGCTATGTGAGCACTAAGCCATGCAATTTGATATGGTTTACTTGAGGGAATTTGGTATATTGAGGGACTAATGGATTGAACAATTCTAAACTTTCCTTTTCATTTTGTGCTTAGAATGTTGTTTGAGTCATGAGAGTTATAATGGAAGGATTTTGCGTTTTATCTTCGAACCATTATGATGTTCTAAATTATTAAATTTGGGTGAGATTTAGCTAATTGAATGTAGCATGAATGCGCGATAGGGAAGTTATAAATGATGTGTGTTTGTTCATAGAATATAATTGATGTTTACAATTAGTATATATTGTGAGAGAATATTAGTTTATAATTAAGAAACATTTTTTAATCTTCAATTAGAGTAAAATACACCCATTAAACTCTGAAAAAAAAATTTGTGAAAGCATGTCCCAGTGCCTCGACCTCCCCATCTCAATTCAAATTAATACCATCAAATCTTGATTTTCACTTTCCTTTGTCAAATTTTTATGCTTAATTAATCACAATTTTCTCGTACATATAACTAGATTTGTCCAATTTTAAAATTATTGACTAATGGGTTCAAAATTGTTAGTTTTCTCAGTTTTCTCAGCATCAGCATTCTCTCTCTCTCTCTCTCTCTCTCTCTCTCTCTCTGTAAACTATTGTACCTCCTACAACGAGTTGGACAAGAATATTGGTGATTATATATGTTTCACTTTTGTTGGAACCCCTTCCCTAGGCTAAAAGGCGGCTTGATCGATACA
>JAJIYU010007769.1:0-18849 GCA_030144865.1 Tinospora cordifolia | reverse complement strand
ATATATATATATATATATATATGTGTGTGTGTGTGTGTGTGTGTGTGTGTGTGTGTATGTGTGTGTGTATACATAAAATTATATATATATATATATATATAATTTCATTTATTCAACCAACTGGTCATCCTATTTATCCTCTCATTTTCTCTTTCTATTATTTTTTTCATTATCCAACCAAGCACATAATAATAATCATATATATTTTCCCATTATATATATATATGTACATGTAAAAATTAATTCTTTTTATTAATTTATTTTATTAAATCATTTCATCATCTAATAATTCTCACTATGAAATATTTATTATTATTACTATTATTATTATTATTGACATTATTTATTTATTTATTTTATTTTTCATTTAATTCATACATTAATTAATACAATTACCATAAAATAATGTATTTTTATTTATAATTCATTAATTCACATTTGAAAATACATTTCGAACCCGTCGACTCAATGTCCAAAAATACAGGTTGTTACAGTCTTCCCTCCTTAGAACAAATTTACTCCTTGAAATTTATTAAGATAACAAAAGATCAAGAAGCGACTTTCATAATCTCAGGAAAGTGACTCGCTATGTAGTCTTCTTGCTCCTAGGTGTCTTGTTCGATACCATGAAATTGCCAACACACACATACCATTAATATCTCCTTGTTGCGCAGTTTCTTCACGAATTGATCAATGATAGCTACTGGATCCTCATCGTATATACAATCCTCTCGCAACTCCACATGTCTCCAGTCCAACACATGCAAGGGATCAGAGTAGTGTTTCCTCAACATCAACACGGGAAACATGTTGTGTACTCCTACTAATTGAGGCAGCAATGCCAATTGGTATGCAACATGACCTATTCTCTTAAGAATCTCAAATGGTCCCATATACTCGAAGTGAGTTTTCTTGAAATGCCAAATCGAGTCTGCCCCTTCCGAAGGAAAATGCGAAGGAGTACATTATTGTTGACATCGAACTCAAAGACCTTCCTTCAGTTATTTGCATAACTCTTCTGTTTGTCCTAAGCTGCCTTCATTTTCTCACAGATTTGCTGAATTTTTTCATTTTGCTCCGGTACAAAAGTAGGGCAAAAAATTACTATGTCACCAACCTCAACCTAATAAGTTGGCAATCGGCAAGGTCGACCATGTAATGCTTCGAACGGTGCCATGTCGATACTCGTGTGTAGCTATTATTATATGCAAACTCACACAATGCCAAATGATCCTCCCAACTACCACCAAAATCAAGGACGTATGCACAAAGCATATCCTTCAAAATTTAAATCACTCTCTTAGACTAACCATCAGTTTGTGGATGGAAGGTTGTGCTTAAATTTACCCTAGTCTCCAACTGACTCTGCAAGCTCTACCAAAAATGGGATGTAAACCAAACATCTCTATCAGACACAATGGACACTAGGACCCCATTTAATCTCATGATCTTGTAGATATACAGTCGGCCCAACCTTTCAACTGAATCTCTAGTATGCATTGGGAAGAAATGAGCAGACTTAGTCAGTTTGTCCACAATAACCCAAATATTATCATGTCTCTACTGAGTTTGGGGTAATCTCATCACAAAGTCCATACTAATGTGCTCCCATTTCCACTTGGGAATAGCCAAGGGTTGTAGTAAACCACTGGGCCTCAGGTACTTAGCTTTAACCTGCTAGCACATGTCACGTCTTTGCACAAAGGCTACAATATCTTGCTTCATCTTTGGCCACCAATAAGAATGTCGAGCATCATGATACATCTTATTGGTGCCTAGGTGAAAAGAATACATCAAGTGGTGCAGCTCTGCTAGCACTCTTTGTCTTAGGCGAGGCTCATCTAATACCCACAATCGTCTTAACCTCAGTGCACCATTAATGTCAATCGACCACTCCTCACCATAAGTGTTGTCCGACCACTCTCGAAACATCGCATAATCAACATCATGAGGCTACATCTCCATGATATCAACAAGCAGAATTGGCTAGGCTCTCATCTGTGCACTAATTCTGGTTTCGGTTGAAGTTTTGTGGATACTCATCACTATCCCAAAATCAATCATCTTCCACTCCTGAGACATATGTCTAGCCATACAGGCAATCTCGACTCGTTTCCTACGAAGTGCATCAACCACAACATTAGCCTTCCCAGGATGGTATTCAATATTAAAGTCATAATCTTTCAGCAATTCCATTTACCTACTCTACCTCATATTAAAAATCTTTATGAGAAAACAAGTATTTGAGGCTCTTGTAATCCAAATACAGTGTGAGTCATTCACCACAAAGATAATGCTACCAAATCTTGAGCGCAAAAACAATAGTTGCTAATTCTAGATTATGGACAAGGTAGTTCTTCTAATGAACTTTTAACTGCCTAGAAGCATAGGCTATTACCCTGTCATTTTGCATCAACACACAACCAAGGCCTAATCTTTATGTATTAGTATAAATCACTAACTCTTAACCTGGTTTTGGCAAAACAAGAATTGGCGGAGCTGTCAACCTTGATTAAGCTCAAGAAAGTTATCGGTCCATACAAAAGGTACATTCTTCTGGGTTAGCTTAGTAATCGGTGCTGCAATGCAGGAGAAGTTCTATACAAATCTCTGATAGTAACCTGTTAAGCCTAGGAAACTACGAATCCCAGTTATTGTGGTAGGTCTAAGCCAATCAACAATCGCTTCGACCTTGGCCGAATTGATAGAGATACCCTCGGCTCCAACCACATCTCCTAAAAACTTGACCTCTGTTAACCAAAAGTTACACTTACTCAACTTTGCATACAAGCGGTGTTCCTTCAAAGTCTATAAGACTAATCTAAGATGTTTGGCATGTTCTTCAAGTAGATTAAAATGTCATCAGTGAATATTGTCACAAACTAATCAAGATAAGGCCTGAACACTCGCTGCATCAAGTCCATGAACATCATTGGGGCATTCAATATGCCAAATGGCATAACTAGGAACTCATAGTGCTCATAGCAAGTTCTAAAAGGTTTCTTTGGTTCATCCTCCTCCCTAACACATAGCCGATGGTACCCGAACGCAAATCAATCTTCGAGAATACTCCATCACCCTTCAGTTGATCAAACAAATTATTGATCTGAGGAAGAGGGTATTCATTCTTTATAGTCACCTTATTCAACTGTCTATAGTCGATGCACAAGTAGAGATTCCCATCTTTTTTCCTTACAAACAACATCGGAACTCCCTAAGGCGATATGCTAGGTCTAATAAAACTTTTGCCCAATAATTCTTTTAGATGAACCTTCAACTCATGTAACTCCTTAGGTGCCATACAGTAAGGAGCTATAGAGATTGGCTCAGTCTCCAAGACCACCTCAATGAAAAAATCGATGTCTCGCTTAGGAGGCAAGCTGAGTACATCATTAGGGAATACACTGGGGAACTCACATACCATAGAAATATCCTAAAGTCTCAGCTTGAAAGGTTCACCAGTATCTACGACAACCACACTCACTAAGGAACACAAATCCTCTGGTGACGCTAATCTGCCCTAAGTTCTAGGTTTATTTGAACCTCTACCCTGGAACACTACTATAGGCCGATTCGGGATCTAGAATACTACACGCTTAGCATAACAATCAACATAAACATGATAAGTAGCTAGCTAGTCCATGCCTAAAATGACATCAAACTTCAAAAATTCTAATACCCACAGATCTACCACCATCTCTAGGTCACCGACACATGTTACATAATGCTCACAAACAATTTTGGGCTAAATACGCTTCCAAGCGGGCAGTACTTAATACAAACCAACTGGATACTCTAACTGGTTTGAGTTTTAATCTATCAATAGCAAGTCCAAATATAAATGATAAGGTAGAGTCAGCATCAATAAACACATATAAAGTGGAATATAAAATAGAGATGGTACCTTCTACCAAAGTCTTTATATCCCTGCTAAACCATCAGCCGAACTGATAGAACATGATACTCTAATCTCTTGTGCCCAATCTATCAACACTGATAACTGGAGAATGGTTATCTCTGTACAACTTACCCTGTCCGTGTTGGCTGGCCCATCTGTATTGTCACTGTCAGTGGCTTGTACTCTAAGCCTCTGCCTCCCTTACCTTGGCCTCCACCTCCAGGCTGTACTGCCACTTGTAGCTCAAATTTTTGAATAGGGGTAGTAGCAACTACCATCGTCATGGTATACTGGGCTTATGGAGTGCTAGTCGATCCCAAAACAAACTTCCTCTTCCTATAACCTCTATTTTTCTACCACTGTCCCTGGTTACTGGGAGTTTGTGTTGAAGACTGCATGGTATTGCCTAAGACAGTCTCAGAGCTCTGCTACTAAGCGACTCTAAATGGGAACTATGTATTGCCTGCCAAATATGACTATTCAACCTCCGACGGTAGAATCTAGCCCTTTTCTGCTTTATTAGCAACCAACCATAGAACATATGACTCTAGATAAATGAATCTATAAGTGTACTCCTAGACTATCATATTGCCCTGTTGCAAGGCTAAGAACTCCATCTTCCTGTGTTCTTTGGAATAAGTAGGAGCAAAATTCTCCAAAAATAACTCTCTAAACCTTGCCCAAGTCTCAACCGGGCGCTTAGCAGCGAAGACTGAAGACTGACAACCACCATCTAGCAGCATCACCTCTAATGTATGGGCAGAGAACAACACTTGATTCTTTTCAGATAGCTTCATTGATCATGCTATCTTATCAACATTCAATAACCAGTCCTTTGCTTGGTCCAGATTAACACCACCCCAATTTGAATGGGGTTGTGGGTCCACAAACTTCTTCAATAATTATTCATGTGAAATTTCTCTCTACGGTGCCCATGAAGAGCCTCAATCTCCTCTTCAGACTCATCATCATCATCATCCCCATTAGCTAGCTCAACTACAAGTAGAGCAAGAGTTGCAGGAGGTGTTGGTCACTACATATTAGCCACAACCCCATCTATCCTTTGATGTAGCACAGTGCAATAGAATTGGATCAACTCCCCTTGAGTCCGAATAAGATCTTCAAGTCATCAATATACATCAGGCTCGGCAAGTGGTGGTCGTATAGGTCTTAGTACCCACCATGGTTTACTGTGTCTAGGTGGCATCTTAGTTTGCAATTTGCATACAATCAATTTTCAATGTCAAACATTGCAAACATACCACCACTAAAGCCTTTTTTACCACTATTGTACAATATATTTTTGAAAATAAGTTTTGAAAATTAGAACTTTTTGGACTCATAAATTTTCACTCAATTCCAACTTTGAAAAAAAATTTTGTTAGCTATGATACCAACATTGTCGGGACCCTTTCTAAAATGTCATACGATGGTCCGAATGGCACAATAGTCAAACAAGTCTATTTCTCAGTCGAACTTGTCAACTATTGTTAAGTCGTGCCATTGAAACATTTATATTATTCAGAATGCAACAATAACAAGTTAAGCGAAATAATGTAACAACAACGAAAGTCATTAACATTAATTACATTAATAAAGTCCAGTTCCACTTTAAATTTTTTTTCAAAACTTGTACATACTAATTTAAACTACCAAAAATAGCAAAACAAGACAACGTACTAGGGATAGGCTAAAAAAGATCACGCGATCAGCACACCTTTTAGCCTTATCCACACCAATGAACTTAAAATGTTAAGAGTAGTAAGCTCAATATCCACATTTTTATCTTTATATATATATATATATAAGTTTTGTTCATCTTATCCAGTCAAGCACATAATAATAATCATATATATTTTTTTCCTATTATATATATACATGTAAAAATCAATTCATTTTATTAATTTATTTTATTAAATCATTTCATCATCTAATAAACTGTCACTATGAAATAGTTTTTATTATTATTATTACTATCATTAATTATTTATTTTTATTTAATTCACACATTAATTAATATAATTTCCATAAAATCATGTATTTTTATTTATAATTCATTAATTTATACTTGAAAATACATGTCGAAGCTGTTGAATCAATGTCCAAAAATATGGGTCGTTACATTTCCAAGATGAAACTCTTAACATTACATAATCATTGACATCAAATTCTAGTACTTTTTGTTTGGGTATTTGTAGAACTCTTTTCTCGGTCTTAAGCTATCTTTTAGTTCTATCTCACTTGTTGCATTTTTTTCAATTGTTTCTTGATCAAAAATAGGTCCTAACATGGCTTTATCCCATTTCAATCCAATATGCCAAAGGTCTACATGGCCTACCATGTAAAGCTTCAAAAGAGTGCCATGCTAATACTAGATTGATAATTATTATTATATGCAAACTCACAAAGATAATAGTGGTCTTTCCAATTACAACTAAAACCTGATACACTAGCTCGCAAAAGGTCCTCAAGTGTGTAGATCAATTGATCAAATTGCCTGTTAGTCTATGTAACGACCCGTATTTTCAAGAAATTGAGTCCATGGGCTCAACATGTATTTTGATGTATTAATTAATGGATTATAAATAAAAATACATGATTTTACGGGTATTGTATAATTTAATGTATGAATTAAATGAAAATATGAGATTTTTGGCAATGATATTAATTAATGTACATATTAAATGAGAAATAATTTAGAAAGTAAAATAAATAATAAATAATGGAAAAAAAATTATTTAGTGGGAGTTTAAAAAAAAATTGAATGAATGAAAATAATGAATGAAATGAATAAATTGCCATATAAATATGTATTTATTTTGATGAAGGTATATATATATATATATATATATATTTATGTGATATGATGCTTTGAAGGATAAAAATTTAATAATGATGTAGTGTATATGTGTATATGTATATTATAATAGGTAGGGGCTTAATTTATTAGGAAAAGAAATAATGATATGGACTCATTGGGTTGAAAAATCAAAATTTTTATTTAGTGGATAACCTTAGGTGAGTTGGATAGATAATTAGAAAAAAAAAATAACAAGATAATATGTATGAGGTGTATTGATAAGAGATAAATGAGATGATGGGTGGATAATGAAGAAATAAAATAAAATAAAATAAATTCATGGGATAAATGATGATTTGGATGATATAAAATAAATAAATAAATAAAAATCAAATTAGAAGATAATATTGATGATGTGTAAGATAATGCTTTATTTTATGAAAAGATAAATGATAAGCTAATGTTGGATGAGTTATATGATAAGATAAGATAATACTAATGAGGTATAAAGTAAGATAAAAATTATAGCTTATATCTTTGTTTAATGAGGTGGGACCCTCCCCAACTACCTTGCTCTTTGCCTATAAATAGGAGCTCATTCTCCCATTGATGCTCACACCATCCAGAAAATCAAAACCCATCCAAAAAAAAAAGGGTAGAGAAAGAAGAGAGAAAGAAGAGAGAAGAGAGGAAAAAGAAAAGAAAAGAAAAGAAAAAGGAGAAAAAAGAAAATAAAAGAAAAAAGGAAGAAAGGAGGAAAGGAGAAGTTGCGCACTTTGAAGATCTGAAATTTTGGGTAAATTATTTTTACCTCTTTTTCAATTTTGAATATTATAGAAATTGTGAATTTCAGCTTTATATTATAGTTTCAATAAATGTATAAATTTAATGCGCGATCCAAAAATTAGGGCATATATTCCCTAAGAATGAAACTATACAATATATATATCATTGTGTTCAAATTTACGAGTAGAATACAGATATGTATATTATTTGTACCCTCGTTGACCCTAGAAAACTATATGGTAGTTAGAAGTCGACACAGAGGGGATATACCAATTAATACTGAAATTTTAGTTGGTGGGTACTAAAATGTCCAGAATGAAACTTTGAACTTAATGACACTGAAATTAAGATTTTTGGAGGTCAATGGACATATTAAATTCACGTTTATGCGATTTGAGGATTAATTAATAAAGATAGAAAAAATGTATATAGGGTAAAAATAATGGTAAATAACAGAAAAAAATGTTGCATAACATTATGAAATACTTATTAGAAAAATATATAACATAGGAAATAATATTTATGTATTGAAGTGCCAAATTTATGAAAGTGGCTGGTTATTGTGTACCAAAGGTGGGACACATGTCGACAATACATATTTGTAGTATTTTGAGTTAATATAAAGGCTTAATTGACCTTGTTAACCACGTTGACCTTATCGATTTGACAGGTAGGTGAGGGTTAGCTTTAGATAGAGTTGACTATAGTTGACCAAGTCAATTATTTGATTGACCAAAGACCATAAAGTTAGAATTTGAGCCAAGTTTTATGTAGATATTAAGAAACTAAATTGATCACGCGCAGGATCAATCCTTGTGAGTAGTGTTTTCTAATTTATCACTTAACTTGTTATTCTATCATAAATGAAATGTTCTTACATATTGAAATGCATTTGCAATCTTTTAATGTGATTTAAATGAAAATGTGAACCAAATATCGAGGTCCGGGGGCGGGTTAGGGTATTGAATGTGGTAGAGCATTGAGGACGAGTGGCTGTCGTACCTGCGGGTGTGGTCAGGCTAGGTCTATCAATTGAGGCTCCCCTAGATTATTTAGTGACCACCTAGCACAAAGTGCCCTGAGGTGGGTTCTATGGGCCCAGATTGGGGTCGTCACCTATACACCTAACCGTCGGGTTTCTCCTGCTCGAGTGGATTTATGTGTTTTCTACATTAAAACTGGTTTCAAAATGGAAGGTGCACAACTGCATTGTGGATTCAACATTCATTAACTATTGCGTTCATTCACATTATTATTATCGTGCATTCATGACATTACTTTTCTAGAATACTTGTTCTAAGTTATAGATAAGGTTACATTACTCATTGAGCCGCTGGGGACAAAATTGGCTTACTACTCTAACATTTTAGGTTCTTCTTCTGTGGATAAGGGGAAGAAAGTGGTCATTGCGTAGAGCGTATCGCATCTACTTCGGTAGGTTTTCTCTCGTGGTTTACTATTTTGAGAATTAGTATAATGTATAAGAAGTGAGGAAAATATTGTAGATATTTTGACTTAGGCATTTCGCTACTGCTATGTTTAGGACACTGTATATATAATTAACTTTTGTTAAATAAAAGGAAATTTTACTGTAATTATTTGTTCTAGTTGTTCTCGCATTTATTAAGATTACTCTGATAGTGTTATATATGGTGTTGTGAAGAGGCTTAACAGTGTTTTGGGCAAACTCAGTTTGGGATGGGTTTGTCAGAACACTGTGCCGATCGGTTTGTCTTTCTCCCTAAGGAAGGGGTCCCGACAATCTATAGATGAAATGTCGAGCTTAGATTCACTCATGTCTCCAACTACTTCTATAATTTTAGCTAGAATCAAGATGTGAATCTAGCATCTCTATCTAAGACAATAAACATTAGGAATCTAGTAAGTTGAGCAATCTCATGAATATGCATCTCTATCTTTAATATCATCAATATCTTGCATCTCTATCTGAGACAATAGACATTAGGACTCAATTTTTCATAGTGTCTTTACAATGCATCTGTAGAAAATGTGTCAACTTCATCAATTAGTCCATGATAGCCCATATTGCATCACGTCTTTGTTGAGTTTTAGGTAATCCTATAACAAAATTATGGTAACATGTTCCCCTGTCCATTGTAGTATCATAAGTGGCTATAAAAATCTTGTGGGACTCTAACGTTTAACTTTTACCTACTGACATATATCTTATTTTTACACAGAGATTGCAATATCTTGCTTCATCTTAGCCACCAATACATGCCTCTTTCATCCCAACACATTTTGCTTGCACCTTGGTGAATTATCTTGATCAAGGCCATTCATCTAGCATGCCCTATCTCAATTGAGGATCTGCCCATACCCATAGTCAACTTCAAAACCTTAGTGCACCATTATTCTCGACATTATTGACCACTCTTCTCAAGAAGTGTCAACAGCCCAAGCATTAAACATACCATGTTTCACAACACAAAGTTGTCCCTATGTATTGGTTGGGTTTTCAACTGTGCACTAACCAATTTTTAGTTGAAACATCATGGATACTCAATAATGAACAAACTCAATAATCTTTCACTCTTGAGTTATTTATTTAGCCACATAAATAGTCTCATCCCATTTTCAGCTTAACATATCTACTACAACATTAACCTTGTTTCCATGGTACTTAATGAAAAATCATAATCTTTTAACAATTCCATCTAAAATCTTTGTCTCATGTTCATTTTTTTTTTGGAGAAAATAGATCCTTGAGACTCTTATTTTCTGAATAGAGTGTAAATCATTCACCATACAAATAATGTCTTTAAATCTTAAATGTTAAGATCAATGCCACCAATTTAAGATCATACACAAGGTAATTTTTCTCATTTATCTTCAGTTATCGTCAAACATGCATAATAACTTTGTAATTTAGCATCAATACATATCTAAGGCCTAATTGTAAACCATCAGTGCAAATCACCAATTCTTGGCCTGGTTATGGTAATATAAGCATTGGCATAGATGTTAACCTCTGCTTAATTTCAATAAACGCTTGTCCATAGTCATCATCCTGTACAATTGATACATCCTTTTGAGTTAGCCTAGTTAATGGTGTAGCCATTCATGAGAATTTGCACAAATCTTTCATAACATCTTGGAAAACCAAGAAAACTACATATTTCAATTAATGTAATAGGTCTTTACCAACCAATAGTTGCCTCAACCTTTGTTGGATCGACAAAAATACTTTCAGCTCTTACTTAATGTCCTAAAATTTTAACTTTTGTTAACCAGAAGTCATATTTGCTCAACTTAACATGTATGCAATATATAATTAGAGTATGCAATATATAATTAGAGTTTGCAAAGCCATTGCCAAATGTTCAGCATGCTCCTCTGAAGACCTCATGAAATCAATAAATATTGCAAGCACATTTGTCACACCAAAAGGTATACCAAAAATTTATAATGTTTGTATTGAGTTCCAAAAGTAATCTTTGGTATATCTTTTTCCTTTACTCTTAACTAATGATATCTCGATTGTAAATCAATCTTTAAAAATACTTTTGCACTTCTTGACTGTTCAGATAAATAATCAATATGGGATAGGGGGTACTCCTATCTTTCTTTTTCACAAATAATACAAGAGCTCCCTAGGGTGATAAACTACATTTAATAAAACCCTTACCCTTTAGCTCTTTGAATGGGATCTTCAATTTTTGTAAGTCCTTAGGTGTCATAAAATAAGGAGGAATCAAGATAGGGTTGTGTTCTTGGAAGCAATTTAATAATACAGTCAATCTTCCTTTCTGGAGGCAAACCAGGTAAATCATCAGGAAATACCGTAGGAAAATCTCAAACTATAAGAATATCCTTAATTCTTGGTCTAGAATATCACTCATTACTTGTATTCTCAATGTTAATGAGAGTGCATATTTCCTCAGGTGTCGCTAGTTTACTTTGAACCTAAGCTCACATGCCCCATAGTTATTAATTTCTCATTAAATCTACATTTCTGCAATTAAAACAATATCTCATAATGAAAAATTAATTATAGTTCGTTTATATAATGCATGTGATTTGACATTAATATCTTAACTTCTTTGAAAATATATGAATTTATATAAAAAGAAGTTAAATATATTTTATAATTAATTACTAAATAATGAGCCTTAAAATACAATAATGTCTAATTATAAGATAATATATTTAATGTTAAAATAAGCATTATTAACACCCCTGAACTTAGTTTTTATCAATCCCTTGGCAAATAAGAGAAAAAAGATATAATTCAAAATTTTAAAGAAAAAATTGAGGAAAAGAAGAGAAAAAAAAGAAAAAAACGCAATAGATAAGGGAATTATTTTAAAATATCTTGACAAAATGATAAATACCCGTACTTCCTAACTTAAACATTTCATTATCTACAATGAATTTGAAAGCATAAATGCACATATGATGGACTACTAAGAATAAAAGGGAAGGAAAGGTATCATCTAAGATTTTATAATTCACAAAATATCACATGAGAAATATTAAGCATGATCATTGGTTTCTTGGAGAAGCATGCAAGTGGTCTCTTTGGCAAAGTAATCAAGATAAAGCTTAAGTCTTTGGGCATTGATAGTAAATATGATACCTGATTTAAGGTTACCAATCTCAAGAAAGCCATATGCAACAACATGCTGAACAATGAATAAACTAGTCTACTTTGACTTGAGCTTGCCAGGGAAGAAATGGAGTTGAGGGTCATATAGAAAACTTTTCGTCCTGGCTCGAACAACTTTCTGAGAATGCTTTTATTGTAAAAAAAAATTCATTTTTTCTTTGTAAAGTTTAGTATTCTCATGAGAATCTCTTCTAAGCGCATCAAGTTCATCAAATTGGAGCTTTCTTTGAGCTCCAGGTTTTTTTTAAGTCAAAGTTTAGGGTCTTGACTGCCCAATTATCTTCAAGCTCATGATTTCCCAAATAGCAAGCAGTAAGGCGACATCCACAAAGGAGTTTTATAATTAGTCCTATAAGCCCATGGCACATCAGTTAGTCTTAAAGAACAATCTTTACGATATGGGTTTATGGTCTTTTGCAATATAATTTTTATCTCTCAATTGAAAACTTTGACTTGACCACTTGTTTGAGGGTGATAAGGAGTCGAAACCTTATGCGTGATACCATACTTACACATTAAGGCTTTAAAAGGTCTATTGGAAATGTGTCCCCCATCACTTATTATGGTTCTAAAGGTCCCAAATCTTGATAAAATGTTTTCTTTCAAGAACTTTAAGACCATTTTAGGGTTATTTTTGTTACAAGATGTGGCTTCAATCCATTTAGATACATAGTCAATAGCCACAATTATATAAATATTACCAAAAGAGAGAGGACATGGACCCATGAAGTCTATATTCCAAGCATCAAATATGTTAATAATAAGTACAGGGATAAGGGCATCATATTTCATTTTCCAATACTACCCAACCTTTGACAACTGTCACAAGACTTGCAAAATATATGGGCATCATGGAATAGTGAAGGCCAATAAAATCCACATTGCAAAACCTTAAAAGTAGTCCCTCTTCCAAAAGATGACCACTACATTCAACGGAATAACAAAATGTTAAAATAGAATGGTGTTCATTTTAAGGGACGCACCTCCTAATGATTTGATCTAGGGATCATCCCAAAAGAATTTGGTTACCTTGCCATAAACATCTTTTGATCTTGAGAGGTCCAGCGAGAAGGAATATGAATAGTAACTAAATAATTTGCAATTTCTACATACCATGGTGTATGAGAAGTGGGAAATATTTGTTCATAAGGAAATGTCTCTTGAATAGACATAGTTTCATAGGAACTATCTAAGATAAGTTGAGATAAATGATCATCGACTACATTTTCTAAACCTTTATTGTCCCTATTTCTAGGTTAAACTCTTGAAGTAATTGGCTCCACCTAATAAGGAGTGGTTTAGCGTCCTTTTTAGATAAAAGATATCGCAAGGCAACATGATTAGTATAAATGATGGCTTTGGATCCTAAAAGATGTGACCTGAACTTGTCTAAGGCAAAAACTACTTCTAGTAGTTCTTTCTCTATGGTTTTAGAGTAGTTTATTTGTGCATCATTGATTGTTTTACTAGCATGGTATATGACGTGAGGTAATTGATCTTTTCTTTGCCTTAAGATGGCTCTAAGGCATGATCATTAGCATCACACATTATCTCAAATGGAAGTGTCCAATCTGGAGGTTGTATAATAGGAGAAGAGGTCAATAACTCCTTAAGCTTAGTAAAAGCTTAATGGCATTGATCATCAAAACAAAAGGAGTATCCTCAGACAAAAGGTGGCATGAGGGTTTAGAAATATTTCTAAAGTCTTTGATAAACCTCCTATAAAAGTCTGCATGACCTAAGAAATATCTTATATCCTTAATGCTTTTAGGTGTGGCCAAATGAGAAATGAGATCAATTTTGGATTGGTCAACTTCAAAGCCTTTTGACGATACTATGTGCCCAAGGACAATTCTGTTAGAAACCATAAAATGACAATTTTCCCTATTTAATAGTAGTTGTTTCTCCTCACACCGAATTAGAACCAATTTTAAATGTTGCAAACATTCCTCAAATGTGTTACTAAAAATTGAGAAATCATCTATGAAGACCTCTAAAAATCGTTCGAACATGATAGAAAAAATGCTTAATGTGCACCTTTGGAATGTGGTAGGTGCATTACATAAGCCAAAAGGCATACAACTATAAGCAAAAGTTATGAAAGGGCATGTAAATGTTGTTTTTTATCAATCTTCAAGAGCAATCTCAATTTGATCATATCTAGAATAACCATCCAAGAAACAGTAGTATGAATGTCCAACTAATCTCTCAAGAATCTGGTTAATAAAAAGAAGTGGGGAGTGGTCTTTCCTAGTGACTGAATTTAATTTTCAGTAGTCTATACAAACTCTCCAACTAGTTGTTTGTCTAGTAGAAACTAATTTATTATTTTCATTTGGGATTACTGTAATCGTAGACTTCTTAGGGACCACTTGGGTAGGACTTACCCAACGGGTATTGGAGATGGAGTAAATGATACCGACATCAAGCAACTTGAGTATTTTGGCTCATACACATATTTCATGTTTGGATTAAGTTATATTTGGCTTTCATGAGTAGGTCTAGCATTATCCTCAAGGTGGATCCTATAAGTGCAAATGGTAGGGCTAATTCCTTTTATGTCAGCTATGGTCCATCCTAATGCTAATTTATGCTCCTTGAGAACTCCTAAAAGACTATCCTCTTGCTCCTTAGTAAGTGTAGAAGATACAATGATCGAAAAAGTTCAATCTTAACCTAAGTAGGCATATTTCAATTCATCAAGTAAAGGCTTGAGATCAAGCTAAGGAAACTCTAAGGAGGATGGGGTGGGTTTGGTTACACTTATGGGTAACGGTTGAAATCTAGGTTTCTACCTATTAGTTTCCAAAGAGGGTGAGACATTCAAAAGAGAATTTACTTCTTCAATGAACTGGTCATCTTATTCAAGATCTTTGAAGAGGGTCAAACAAGTTTTGATGCGGTCCTTGTCCACTAATTGGGAGAGATTGGGTTGAACAATTGTGTCAATTAAATTAACTTCTTGGATATTATCTTGTTCACTTGGAAGTTTCCAAGCATTGAAAATGTTGAGTTCTATAGTCATATTTCCAAAAGATAGTTTTACAATCCCATACAACAATTTATTAAGACATTAGAAGTAGCCAAAAATGGTCTTCCCAAAATTACAAGAATCTGGGCACTCAATTTATTAACTACTTAGGTGTCCAAAACAATAAAGTCAACTAAGAAATAAAACTTGTCTACTTGAATGAGGACATCTTCAACTATTCCACGAGGGATTTTAACAGAATGATCAGCAAGTTGCAATGTCACTTATGTAGGTTTAAGCTCACCTAAAAATAATTGTTTGTACACCGAGTAAGGTAGCAAATTTACACTAGCCCCCACATCAAGCAATGGTTTCTCAATCCAACAATGTCCTATCATACAAGATATGGTATGGAAACCTAGGTTTTTATACTTAGGGAGAGTATTTTGTTGCAAGATTGAACTAACTTGCTTAGTGAGAAAAGCTTTCTTTTAGCATGCAACTTTTGTTTAACAATGCAAAGGTATTTAAGAAATTGGGCATATAAAGGTACTTGTTAATTGCATCAAGCAAAGGAATATTAATTTTACTTGCTTAAACATCTCAAGAATTTCATTATTTTGTACAATTTTCTTTTCTTTTACCAACATTTGAGGAAATGGAGGTGCTAATGAACAAGGCATTGGATTGCGACTTGAGATTGGTTCTTCTTTACTTTTATGATCCTCAATTTCTAATGGTTCCTTAGGGTTAGTCTTAATGGCTTTATCTATATTCTTCCTATTCCTAAGGGTTGTAATGAATTTCACTTGCTCATGATTGGTATTGGAAGTATTTAGATCATGATTACTAGAGCTACCTACCTCAAATTGGCCTTTTGGATTAGGCATGGGTTGACATGGTAAGGTTCCTTTGTCCCTAGCTTGAAGGCTTGTAGTAAGTTGGCTTACTTGGACTTCTATTCTTTGGATAGCTTGTTTCATGAATTGATTCTCTAATGGTTGGGCTTGAATAAATTGACTCAAGATTTCTTCCAATGACTTAATTGGGTGGTGACATTGACTATGTAATGCTCTTATGGGGTGTTCATAGCCATGCTCACTAGCTTGTCCTTGCCTCCAACTAAAATTTGGGTGATTCGTCACATTTGGATTATACTTATTAGGGCAAGGAGGATTTTCAAAAGGCTTTCTATGTATATTTTGAGCATTAGATTGCTCATGGATTACACTTTGTAAAGTGGGAATACTTGACACTCCTTAGTCTCATGAGAGTTATTCTCACATATGACACACAACTTTTCAACCTTCCTATCTTTGTTCTTTAAGGCTTCAATTTCTTTAGTGAGACCAAAAATTTTGGCATTTAATTCGAAGTTATTATCATGAATGTGGTAAATGACTCCTTTTAAAAGATTAACTTTCTTACTAGGTTTGTCTATCTTATTCTTTTCCCAAGATTGGGCATTCTCCGTTAAGTTCTCTAAAAACTTCCAAGCTTCATCGGGTTGTTTCATGAGAAATTCTCCATTACTTATGTTCTCTACAAGTTGTCTCATGGATGGTGCTGTCGAGACCCTTCACTAGGGTGAAGAGCAAATTGATCGGCACAGTGCCCTCACAAATCCACTCATAAGCTGAGCTTGCCAGACCACTGTTAAGTCTCATTCACAACATGATATGCAATACCATTAGAGTAATCATAAGAGATATGAAAGTAGCTAAAGTATATAAATGTAGCAGAAAGTAAAGTTAACCAAAAGTGGGTTATGTACAACCATCCAAATGTAGCAATAGCGAAAATGTCAAAGTCAAAATATTTACAATGTTTTCCTCACCCCCTATACATCATTCTAACTCTCAAAATAGTGAACAACGTCAAGAAACCTACCAAAATAAACTAAAATAAAGCACTAAGCTATGACCACCCTCTTACCTTTGTGTGTAGTAGAAGGACATGAAATGTTATAGTAGTAAGCCCAATTTGTTGACAATGTAGTCAGCGAATGCAACAATTAATAAGATTTTCAATCTACAATGCAGTCGTGCATCTTTTATTTTTAAAATTGTTTTAATGATGAAAATACCTGTCGAGGCTCTCATTAGTTAGGTGTATTCTCATACAATATCCTAAGGATATGCCAACACATACCTCATGTATGGTGGCGTTAGATCCTCAGTAAGTGGGCCAATTAAAAGACCTGCATAGAACATACCTAAAGTACGACAGCTTTTGGTTCTCGATGCTCTACCACATCCAATAACCTAACATGTGCCTCAGACCTTGAGATTTGGTGCACATTTTTATTTAATAACCCATTTAAAGATTATAAATGCATTGCAAAATGTAATAACAATCCTTTTATGAATTGAATAATAAGTTTTAAGTGATAAATTAGAAAACACTACTCATAATGATGCTGGCTCCCGGTCCTCCTCTCATGACTGCTCGTGTCTCGCTAACATTCGATCTTGTGTAATCAATGTGTTTTCTTAATAAACTGCATGAAATTTGGTTCAAATCTAACTCTATGGTCCTTGGTCAATCAAAAGATTAACTCGGCCAATTATGCTCCATTTATTAATTTGGTCAATTTCTGTCAATATAGTCAACTCTAATCAAGCTTAACAGTTACTGACCTTGATGATTGACTAGGTCAAATGGTGTAATTATGTGATCACCCTAGGTCTTATAATGTATACACGTCAACATGAATTTTTAAAAATTCAAAATAAATATAAAAATGAGTGGAAACTTGTTTTTAATTATCATTATGTGATATTTAATCAAGATAAAATTTATTAGAACATTCGGATAGCTAGAAACGTGCGCGGAAAAGTGTTAAAAAAACAAGCGTCTTGCTGCCGACCGCGGTCCGTGAATGTGAAAACCCAGAAAATGTGCAGAACACTGTGGACCGCGGTCATTAAAGGCCGACCGCGGTCAACAGTGGAAAAATGGCAGAACGAGAACTTGGTCACATTGGTGACCGCAGTCCTTGAAGTGATGATCGCGGTCCATAAAGGGGTGAACAATCATTTCCTAGTTAGTTATGTGTTTAAATGATTGTTTGGTGTCCAAAACACTAGATTTAAGTGTTAAACAAGATTAGTAATCACAAGTATGGTGTACACATGTGAAATCCCATTGTTTAGTGGGAAATGGTGTGTGTACTGGGGTCCACACCATACTAAGCACAGTCAATGGACTTGAACTTTGTTTTTGGAGTGTTTTGGGTACACTCTAAAGCACTAATTGATGACAGACCTTTAGGGTTGTGTTAGATGTGTATTAAAGGCCCAAAGTAATGTATCATTACCATCTAATGATGCAGATTGACGATATTGGACTATTTGTGCAAGGAACGATGACCCAGCGATACTTTGGCATGTACAGGTGGGGTTGATTATCTCTTCCTCACTCTTTAGTATTATGCGAACGTAGGATACGGAATGTGATCTATGTTTAAATTCCTGTACTTAGTATCATGCTAGGAATGTATGCTTTGGATGGATTGATTAACATGATATCTTAATGTCCGGTTACTTGCTTTCTAGTACTAGGATACTATGATTAGCTTGATGTATGTTTGTTTTATTTACTTAGGTTAGCATTTTGAATAAGCATGTCTGTATGTTGTGTGGAATGAAAATTATGATTGTAAAACTAAAGAACATTAAAGGTTTATTAAGAACTCCACGTACCGGGGCGGTGACGGGCAATTACTGGTGGTACATCGCGTTGAGGTTCTCCGGATGTCCCAG
>JAJIYU010007768.1:0-18746 GCA_030144865.1 Tinospora cordifolia | reverse complement strand
TGTGCTACCGCAGTAACCAAAGCACAGATCGATTTCATACATTACCGCGATCAGTTACCATGGTAATTAAAGGGGTTTTGGATTGTTCAACATGTGTTATCACAGTAACCACTGGATTCGTGTGTGTTCAATGTGTGTTATCACGTCAGTCTGTCGTTGTATGCACGGTGCACTACCACAGTCTGTCGTTCCCTCTAGTGTTCCATACTCCAACATACTCGCATTACGCTCAAAACACACACATATACGTGAATGGTAAACATTATACCTTGTTTTTCCTTGTTTTTTTTTCCCTTGTTTGTTCTTCTTCAACGAGAGGTTTTGAATCCTGTAATGATCTGCATTTAAAAAAAACTTGTATACTCTAAGGAAATGTAGATTTATGATAGGAAATTGTGATTCCAAGTGAGGTTTGACAATTTACCTGTGCACAATGATTCCAAATGGTGCCTCTGCTGATTTTCTTCCTTGTTGGGGTTATTCTTCACGAATCTAGGCTTTGAGAACCAATGGAAAAGGGTTTGAATGAATGGAAACCACTCTAGAACAGTAGTGAAGGGAGGAAAGTTTAGTTATTGGCGGTTGGTATCAGTTATTGGGAATAGGTATGTGACTGTAGGGTTACAATGACGATTAGAGTTTTTCGGTACATTATTTATATTTATACATGTTACCTGTTACTGCGGTAAGCAGAACCCTAACTCTCCACGTTCTGGTCGCATTGTCGCGGTAACCAGAACGTTGTTATTTTCTAGGTTTTAGACGCATTACTACGATAGTGCATAACCAGTGGCTAGTTACTATGCGAAATTTCGTACTTTGCTCTGGTTTGCCAATTCTTTTGTACATTGATTAAACATCTCCTAAACTATGTTTTCATGGGTTTTCTAGGGTTTATTGTACTTGACTTATTTTTATTTAATTTTACTTTTATATTTAAAACTCTCAAAATTCTGTAATTCGTTCATTGACTTTTGGGGTATTACATGCCATCAAACTAGAATGGGTGAAGTTTCTATAACTCTAACAACATTGTCTTTTGTTCCTTATCGTCAATATTATTTTATGCCCTCTGACAAACTAGAACCTTAAGCATGAATGTTGGCTACTACCTCATAATCTGCTTTTGATGTTGTACTTTGTATTTGCGGTTGTGGCATCGCCTGTGGCTGCACCTGTGCCAACACCTGTGGCAGTGCCCTCACAACTTGTTTGAACATCTATTGAAAGATATCGACTACCATTTCTGGTGATAACATCGTTCCAACTGGTGCTACTGCTGCTACCAAAGCCCTTTGATCCCTTTAACCAGATTCGTTAGTGTTTTTAGCCCTTGTCGCATTGCTACGGGTTCTTGCCATTATCTGTAAGTCAAATGCCATTTTAGTATCTAATAAGTTATCATAACGAAGAATCGTATTTTGAATTCAATTCAATTCGGGTGTGTGCAAAATCCATCTTTCCTTATCCTCAAGATACAAAATTTTTTTCTAACCTTATGATAATAATGATCTTTCCAAGTTCATTTGTCAATTTTCTCACATTTTTGTTTGTGTTATCATAACTCTAGATTCATATATCTAAGTTCTCGATTTGTTTAGTGACCTATTGTTTATGCTTCTAAGTTTTGTTTGAGGATTTTCAAGGTTCTCTAATGTTATTGGGTGCATGATTTTGGTTTCATAATAAAAAATGAATTTAAATAAGTAAAGCATGCATTCAATCAATTATTCAATCATTCAGTTATATAAGTTCAAGCTAGCATAACAAAACTCCAAGTTTTCACGCATGCCTTTGAGTTCGAGCATCTCATACCACCTTTGCCCATCGACACAAGCTTCCACTTAGAGATTTCACTATACCCACACAATTTTGCAAACATCTTGACGACTAAGGTTTCTCAAGCTCCACTATGTTTTACCATCCCATACTAGCCAAGCATAGAGAACAAGCTCTTCTGGAGTCACCGATCATTCACCAACATGGTTTGTCATTCTTCGAGTCTAGGATTCCTCCATACCCCCGAATTCTTATGCGTTCTATACCATGTAGAAACTAGAGATACATGATCCTTTTGATCTTGTGTCCTGACCAATCAAGAGTTTTGTTTTCACACATTTTCAGTCTCTAACCTATGTCCTACAAGTTTTATTTATGATCCACTTTGCCACCCTTGGCGACACCCAAGTTTCTACCTATGGTCTTTTTCCTAGACCTAAGGTTTCAAGCACTCTATTGGAAGTTTCTCCTATCGAAGCAACGACTCATATCTAGTTTTTGATACCACCTTTGGACTTTAGTAAGTACTTTTCCGTTTAATACTACCTTGAGTTTTCTCATAGAAAATAAGTGTGTTATTCAACTCCAATCACTTGTATGAGCTAGTGGGACAACTTCTAGATTGGGATGTGAGACAGAGTCTGCTTAAATAACATGTCTTTCTTAAACGGGATGACCCATCTCCCTTTTCAATGTTTAGCTTTACTCGGGACAAGGCTTAACCACTATTATCTCAACTTGTAATCTTTATATCCAAACAAAACTTGAAAGCATATATATCTTTTAAAAATGATCTTTATAATTCAAAACGATTTCAATTTCAAAAATGGGAGGTATGACATTGTAAATCAATTCAAAGTAAGATTTTTACCTAGTGAGCTACATCCTAAGCTCTCAACTCCTTATCTGAGTCAATTCTATCTAAATCTAGACACTCTCGCCCAGTGTTTCTACTAACTGAACTCTGATACTACTTTTATAACACCTCGACTTTGAAACCTTTCACATTCGTTATAGGTAACGTATCTATCTTGCAGCTTGAGACGTAATTACATTCCTATTTTTTATTTGAGAATTGAGATATTACTTTTTCTCACGTCAATTATCTAATCTCCAAGCCACATCCCAAAATATAAAAATGCATAAATAAACTGTCTTAGAAACAAATTAACAATAACTTTGAGATCATATAATAACTGAAAAAACTTTAATTTTCTATTAAAATTGAGAACAAATTTGTGAGCCCCATAACCGAATTTCAACAACTAATATCTGGCCCAACGGCCAACCTCCAAACTGATAAATAGAACTAAATATGGTAGGTCACATGCCCTACAACAAGAAAGTAGAAAATAAGGTTCATTTCTTACAACATCCTCAATTGAGAAGCATATTACTACTGATGATTTTTTTTTTTTACATTACTTGTCAGTGCAAGTATCTTCAATGGTTACCTAAAAAAGAGTGAGTGAGATGAGCTTGAGAACCTAATGGATCATATATGTACATCTCAAGCATTATTAGAGTCAAAATACAAAACATGCAAACACTTATCAAGCGTTATGTGATTCAAGAGTTCAATTGTTTTGACTTGATGTTAATACCGAAATGACCTTCCTTCGTATCCCCCATTAGGCCTAGAATATAGAAAGTAACGCACATAGGCCAGCTACATATTCATGACCCTATCTTAGGAGTGAAGTCTCAACTCAACTATCAGTCGCATCTTACTACTGACACAATAACATTAAGACCTGTCTTGGGTTGAAAACACCTATAATGACACTAGACCACTGCCACAGTGTTAGCATCACTCTGGCAGTGGTTAGATCGCTTAATCTTCTTTATTTAGTGATAACTAACATACACATAGTATCATCATTTCATAAATGAACAATATGTTTAATAAATTTCACAAGGTATATATAATACATCTTTTAAACAATATTTGAAACACACATCATGTTATTCAACACTATAAAAGATAAGAAATCATTTCAACAACTGTCAAACATATTCCTAACATGCTTCTAAACATTCAATACAAGTAATCAATCAATTATGCTTTTATATTTAGAACTAAAATAATACTAAAGAATATGAGTATTCATCTCCACGTCGATAGTTGATTCCTTTGAATCCTTGTGTTGTTATTCTAACTTGTCTCGAGTCTTCAACCTTTAATGATTGACACTATTAGTTTTATGAATCTACGTTTCAAAAATATGATTTAATAATTGTTCATAAATAATACCCATGTACAGTATCACACCCGTGAACAATAGTCTTAAACAGTGTTGTGGATAGTGGTGATGAATAGTAATCATGAACAGTGATAGTGAACAATGATTGTGAATAGTATTGCAATCATAAATAGTACCATAGTTTATGTGAACAATATCGCAATATATACTACGATATCTATAAATAGTATTGCAGTATCTAGTATGAAACGTAGATTTTTTTATACATGTTTCTTCCATTTCTTGTTCTTTTGGCATCCAAAGACCTCAAATCCTACACAAATAAACCATGCATAGAGATTTAAATAGAGTTATTATACCTACTTTGATTTGTAGAGTCCCCCAATTGCTCCAAAATAAACGTTTAGAAGTAGGTTCTTAACACTGCTATGTAGTATTTTGGATTTTTCCCTTCCTACTACTAGAGTTGTTGTGTTGAACAACTAAGAAATGCAAGAATGTCAAGAAAATGGCTAAGAGAGTAAGAAGAGAAGTGATTGCTTGAGGATGAGATACTTAGGGAGAGAATGGGCTTTATATAGGATTTTCAAGCAAAAAAAACAAGCATGAACAACATGTGAATAGTGCGTAATAGTAGTCATAAATAGTACCATCGATTTGTTATTTGTCTCCACGTGAACTTTGCGTAATAGTAGTTGTAAACAATGCCGCCAATTTGTTATTTGTTTTCGCATGAGCAGTGCATAATAGTACTTGTGAACAGTGAAATGAATAACCACCATTTTTTTTGCAAAATTCTCGAGTATTATAGATCCCTTTTTCAACGATAACATTAGTTTTTCTTCTTTTTATAACATCTTCAGATCCTTCATGCAAGGACATTATATGTTTTATAGGTGTTTGACGTATCACATCCCGATGCTTCAAATACTTCACACTTCGTTGATATTGGTATTTCCTATCTCCCTACACCAACTCAATAGTCTAATGAAATTGTGAGTTCGCTTCCTCTTCGCTACGTGCTACCCACTACCTTTTACTCATAGACGTTTTCTTTCTTTTTAGCATCTATTCATAATCTCTTTGAGCCCTTTTCCTCTAAAGAAATTGCCTGCAATCATATGTGGCAACAATCTATGGTTGAGAAACTTTTTACTTTGCATAATAACAAACACTTGAGACTTGGTACCACTTCCTCCTGGTAAAAATCCTTTTGGTTCTCGTTAGATTTACAAGATTAAGACCAAGTTTGATATAAAGCAAGGCTGGCTGCAAAAGGTTTTACTTCGTAGTATGGTATGGATCATAAAACTTTTGCCTCAATTTTAAAGATAACTAATGTTTGTACCTCCTTTGTAGTCAGCTTTGCTCGTTAGTGACATCTTTATCAAATGGATATAAAGAATGTTTTCTTACATAGAGATCTTAGAGAAGAAGTCTATGTGACACCCCCTCCAGGTATTACTTATAAGCTTGGGGAAGTATGTGAGCTTAAGAAAACATTAGGCATTGAGGTCATGTTGTTACCTATGGTTATCTTCTTTCTTAGTCCATGTATACTATTGACATTATTCATTGAGCTCGCTTACTCATACTGATACTCTATTGAGCAAAATGTTAGATATACTTCCATATGTCATAATCCTTTGCTTGATCCCTCTCTTTATTGCACTATTGTTGGTAGTTTGCTTTATTTGACTATCAACATTTCTTGTTTTTTCATATGCAAGAAGTTAGTTTGTTGCTTCTCCTACTACAGTTATCTTCGTGATACTTTGTATTAGAGTCTTTGGTTTCCTTCCACATCTTCGGCATATTCATATGTTGATTGGACTAGTGATTATACAAATCATAAATCAATTAGAGGATTTTGCATTTTCTTATAATATTTTCTTTTTTCTTAGAAAAGCAAGAATCAATTTTTAATCTCTAAGTTTTCTATTGAAGCTGGTATCATTCTATAACCTCTACTATTATAGAGATTGCATGGTTATGCAAATTAATTTGTAATTTTGGTGTTTCTAATACTTCTCCTATTCTAATGTATTGTGATAATCATGGTGTAATTTAGATTGATCACAATTCAGTCTTTTATGAATGCACAAAGCATATTAAGATCAATTGTTAGTTTACTTGTCATTTATAGCAAGGCACCATCATTTTGCTATTTGTTTCCTTCTCTTTACAGCTAGCATATTTCTTTCCCAAGTCACACTCTCTCTAATTTTTTTGATTTTTGAATGGCAAACTCTCAATTTTTACTGCAGTTTGAGAGGGATATTACATTGTTATATATTTAATAATTTAATATTTTAGTTTGAGTAGTTTAGTCATTTTTTAGGCTATATAAGTTAATTAGTTTCTTTTGTAATGTATTCTTTTTTGACATCTTCTAATGAAAGGTATCTCTATTGCTAGTATTCTTTTTTCTTTCATTTTCTTTGTCTGTTTTTTTTTTTCCTTATTTTTTTTATCTCCCTACAACAAAAAACTAGAATAAGATTATTTTACTGTTATTCTAGTTGTCAAACAACCACTAAATGAATGAATGTTAAAAAAAGATAATTTAATGATCTCGTTCTCTTTTTTTTATTATCTTGACTGTTTATTCATTGAAAATTTTCACTTTTTTTTTAAATACTTTTTGTGATCTTTTTCTAAATTTTTGTAACATATTTGAAGTCCATTTTGATTTAACACTATACAACAACAACATATATATAATTTGTCATGCAAGTACTGTTGTTAAAAAAGAAAGGAAAAGAATAGGGCCTCCTTACAAAATGAAACATGCGACCAATGTATATTTGATGCATATTTAGCGTGATTCACATAGTATTACATACTTGTGATGGACTTAGTTGGTACATATGTGTAGTATCATCATATTCCAAACACATGTAAATTGAGTTGATGAAACCCTTCATCATATTCCAAACACATGTAAATTGAGCTGATGAAACTCTTATTTTACCCCTTAATTTATGCCAAGAATGTGCAAATACAATCCAAAAAGTTTATTTTAATAATAATAAAAATAATAATTTAGCATAATAATATAACTTTGTTTTTAAAAATTGATTGATTTGGTTTGTTTATTTATTTTATGATTATAAAAATTATACTTATATAAATAAAAATCATTTTATCACTTGATATTATGATGAGCAACGAATTATGATGAGCAACGAATGCCCCGGAAAGTGGTGAAGTGAGAATGGGAGGCAAAAAGCATGCATTTGAAATATTGAAACCTTGGTTGCCACACCCTCACATCACACGCCCAAGTCTTTTTACCCTTTTTCCTCGCAAACCCATTTTTGCTTATATTATTTATTATCCTCGCAGATGTACAGACATACGTTTGTAGTTTTTTGAAATGAATGAAAGCAAGGCAAGAAAGAAATTGAACAGAACATGCTTTTCCATGAAAGGACATGAGACAAGATGTCATACAACGAGACGCGAAGAGGGCAAGACGGTAATTTTAGCCTTACAAATTAACTTGGGTTAGAAACCGAAGACCGAGTGATTTAACCAAAGCAGCTAAGCAAGTATTGCATGAGGCCAGGCCAGGCCAGGCAAGGTGCAGAGAGGCAAGGCGAGGGGAGGCGCGGTTAATTTTCCATCACTACCCCTCTCAGAGGCTTTGCAATCGCAGTCACCGTGTGTGTTTTGCTTCCGTTGCCATTTCGCTTCTTCTTCTTCTTCTTCTTCTTCTTCTCTTTCGGAAGCGACGATCATTAGTTTTCCCTCTCGTTCGACTTTTTCAGACTCGGTACTTTCTCTTCTTCACCTTCTGCTGTTCTTTCTTTCTTTCTTCACTTTTGTTGATTTTTAGCTTAATCAGAGTCGTTGTTGGGGCAAAGTATGTCTACGTGCTGATGATTTCATTACATTTTCGTCTTCACTTTCTTGTTTCTTGCTCCATTTTCATCTGATGCATACAATGTGGCCTTTTTTTTTCTTTTGCTTTATTTCTATATTTTATTTTTTCGGGGTTCTGTGTAAAATCAGGTTGTGACACGGTAATCGGGAGCTTTTAGGGTTTAGTAGGTGATGAGTTTGTATTACACACTCTTTGCCGCCTTCTCCACTTTTTTATTTATTTTATTCTATGTTTACTTTTTCGTTTTCCATGCAATACAATGTACCCATTCTTCTTCCCTTTTGTTTAAAATTTTTGTTTCTTCTTGACAGTGTTGGGTGAAAACGCAGGAATCCAGAGGTTTATTTTTATATTTAGGGAAACAATTTTTACTTCATGCTCGTCTACTGCATTTCTTGCTTCAGTGAATTTGGGGAAAATTCACTTGTTACTATTATTATTAATAATTTGGTTCTGCAATTTGGGTAGTTTTGTTCTTACATTCATGCTGGTTTTGTGCTTTTTTTTTCTCAAAAAAAAAAAGAAAAAAAAGAAGAATTTGCTTCATTCTCATCGATTCCCTCTTGTTTAGTGCTTGATAATGTGGAGTTAAGTGCATGTGAATCTAACATGGATTCCTCTCCACTTGCCAGAAATGGTAGATGCTTATCCCGGAGTTGTAGATGGAAGGATAACTTCCATACAGTTTCGCCTAGCAACCGATCAAGCAATTGTGAGTATATTTTTAATTACATATATTTATCTGAAGTATTTTCTATTGTTACTTGAAAGTTTTTGTTTTTAAGTTACTTCCAGAATGAATGTTAACGTAAGCAAAAAAAAAAAAAAAAAAAAAAAAAATCTGTCAGTGCATGCTGTTGTTCTTTCCTTATATGTCTATGGAGTTAATTTATAAACATCCTGTTAAAAAATCTTCTATCAATGAATTATTTCTTAAATTTTCTAGGTGTTACAATCAGCAGCATATAAGTAAATAATTGACATTCCATTCTATTGCAGTCTAGAGCATCTATCAGTGACTGTCCAATCAACCATCCGAGTCAGCTAACAAATCCTTTCCTTGGTCTCCCCTTGGAATTGGGCAAGTGTGAATCTTGTGGGACAGCTGAACCTGGGAAATGTGATGGTATATCACTAAAATTTTCAACTTTTTAAATATTTGAAGAGAAGCTTTTCATCATTAGTTTGTGTCCATGCTTGATAAAACATTTATTCTTGTCTGCTTTAGGCCATTTTGGGTATATTCAGCTGCCTATACCAATTTACCATCCATGCCACATAAGTGAGTTGAGAAAGCTTCTGAGCTTCATTTGCCTAAAGTGCCTGAGAATAAAGAATGGGAAGGTAATTATTATTCACAGGATCATAAATTGTCTTTGCTTGCCTTGTCTTTGTTTCAGTTCTTACATTGTTAATTTCTAACAGTGAATGAATTTGTTGTTAACTGCACATTATGTTGTACTCTCTCTTTCTCTCTCTCATGTGCTTAGGTGCTCTCTCATGACATATGTTGATATCTACAGATTCTAGATATGCCTTCTCCCCTCTGTTCTCTAAGTTTCTAATATTAATGCATCAATGTTCATGTGATTGCAGTTTTTTGATTATCTTAGAAAATGAAACGGGTAGGTTGGTTTTGACTTTTGAAGGAACATAATCTGATATTTAGTGCAAATCTAAGGTGCTACCCTGATTGATTAGGTGCTTGCAATATGCTTAATGTACCCTTGTCAGAAAGGAATCTCAGATTTTACTAATTTGCTATTTTCCAACTGTCTTTACAATAAATTTAATGGGATGTTTTCTTCCTCCTTGATGAGATTATCAACTGGAATAAAAGTATTCAGTTAAGCCACCTGGTGTTGCTTGGATTTACTTTGCACCCTTCGTGGAAGTTTTAGTTTGAGCTCCGCGCTGCCACGAGACCTTTTTGATCCAATTTATTTTATTTCTAAGCACAATGAGACAACCTTGTGCTTTTCAAAAGCTTTGTTTTGTCTTCGTTGTGTATAATGAACAAAAAGGCCATCCTTTTATTTTCTTTTATTTTTTTTATTTTTTATTTTTTGTATAAGAGACAAGTGAAGTATTCTGATAAAATGAAAATGAGAATAGTAAGTGTAGACTTGTGGGGGACTAGAAGTTCACTTGCACAAAAAATTTCATAAAACCAATCTTACCCCATAAACCGAGCCTTTTTGCCTCTCCTTCATATTTATTTATTTATTTATATTGTACTCCTTTTTCTTTTGAATTGAAATTTGTTTATTGTCTGTTTCTACATAAAGTAAACGTTTGTATTCATTAATGGAAAAAAATTTGAAGGAAATTGCTTGGTGGTTTCTATCTTGGCCTTTTATTTTAAAATCTTTTCTTTTTTGTAGTTCTAGGTCTTTTTATAAGTTGGATTAATTTGGGTTTCGGTCAAATATGAACCTCACCTAATCAAGTTGGGCAAATAAATTTTAAACCAATCCAACTTAATAAAACTCTTGAACATAACCGAACCAACAGAACACAACCCTAGTTGGATCAGATTAGGTTGATCAAGTTGGTCTACTTCAATATACAGTTCTCATCTCACAAGCTAATTTTAAGTTTCAATTGGACACGAAAAATCTACGTAATATATTTTTCGTGTTATTTTTTATTGAGATTTCATGTGATTTAAATGTGGTTGACTTTTGCTTGTTATTAATGATATATAGATTCTTTTTGATAAAAACAATTGTAACTTTTATTCTTTATGTGACATACTATTTACAAGTATTGAGCACATTTGAATTTGTGAATTCAGTGATGATAGTTCAAATCTGACTTTTTTTTTTGCAACTCTTTTTGTATCTTCCCATTTTATAAGAATTTAAAATTTGATGTTCAATACTTATTAATTTGTTACAATTGTTTAATCAATAGTGAAGTTAGCATTTTTTTTTTAAATTTTCTTCGTCATTTTTGGAAACTGTGAGTTCCCCCATGATTTTTTTGTTGGATTAAAAAGTTTTATTTTATTTTAATAATGTAGTTGATGTTGATTTTTGTTGTCTTAATTTACATTTAGTTTATATTTTAGTTGCAATCAAAATAATCCACATTGGGATTTTTGCACTGCATCTTAATGATGTCTTGACATTGCTTCTAGGTTGATAAGGCATCTTGGTATGATACAAACTTTTCAATATTAGAATTCTTATCATTATTAATTGCTTTGACACTAATATCAGTTCTCTTTATGTTGCAAACTTTAAAACTTGATTGATTGGACACATTGCTTGATAGATATAAATAATGGCATGATGAATTTTTGTAGGAAAAAAAAAAGGAAATAGGGGAAACGTTGTTGTTTTCACTTTGAACAAGCATTACATTGAATTGATTGGTGAGAAGGTTGGTTTTTCTAATGGCGATAAGAAGGGCATGGAATCAAAAGATCAGTTTCATAATTTCTTTTTTTTTTTTTTTAACCTTATTTTTGGGGTTCATTCCGATTAAATATGGGAAATAACGGTTTGTTCCTTTCAAATTTTTTACCTAATGGTCTTAATCTCCACAAAATGACTTGCATTTTACTTGTTAGAAATTAGAAGGTTTTAAGTACTTCCTAAACAACCATTTAAGTACATTATAAACATTCACAGAAAAGTGCACGAGTATCCAATCCTTGGTTTTTTTTCATTAACTGAAACTAATGCAAAAATTCAAGTTAAATTTGAGTGAGAAAAACCTAATTTTTTGAGCAAAGCTAAAGTAACACCTCCAAAAATTATATCTTTAACATGATGGTAAGATTGTGTATGTCATCTTCTTTGTAGATCCCACAATGGTGGGATCCTCATGCCTTGTGTAAGTCATTTTTCAAAGCTGGACTAACAACTTGAAAAGAATAATTATTGAACATCATGGATTGTTCTTGAATCATATAGATTTGTGAAAGATAAAAAAAAAAAGAAACTGTCACTTTCACATTTTTTCATTTATCATTTTCAACAAGACTCTGAATAAAAACCCTTGTACATAATTTATAATTAGAATACACCTGTTGTAAACTAGAAGGGTAATGAGATTGGCATACAAGACAACTCAACCTTTTCACTTCACATTTGAAAGTTGAGGCAAATAAGAGGCATCATCTTTTAGATTCATTCTTAGTGGATTAACCTTGCATCTTATCATTCCTTCAATTCTGAAAGGGCAGTATTGAGGTTCTACCTCTTTTTGAATATTATTTTATATTATATTCTTTAATTCTGTCATGCTTGTTTTGTTCCTGTTGCTAAATCTTTTGTTCTTGTTTTTCAGATGAGGCAGAAGGACCCAAGTGTTAAAACCTCAAGTGCTCCATGTTCTAATTGTATAGTGAGTACCTGAATATGCTTTCTCTGCATTGTAAAGTCATCCAAATAACTCACTATCTAATATTGTTTGCATCTGTCCTTAAAAAATTCAGCGTAGCACAAAAGTAAGCTAGTTTGGTTTTTTCGTTTTTTGGCTGTTTTAAAGTAACATGTTTTAGAATGTGGTGCATACATAGTCCTCTTGCTTTCTAAAATTCGTGCTAAATTAAAGTGTGAAATCTAAAGGTAAATACCTACAACCATAAGTAAATAACTAGAACCCTTGTAACCGTGAACTAGGATGTTATAAATGACTCTGGATGTTCAATGGCTCCATATTATAGTCAAGCCTCAGCAAATTGACTTTTAGTTTTTATTTGTTTAAGTACTTGTATGGTTGCATGTGGTTCATCCTGAGATACTCCCTCTATTTTAATGTCATAGGAACTTCCTCAAATTTCTGTGAAAGAACATACAACAAAAGATGGTGCAAGGTACTTGGAACTGAGAGTTGCATCTAAGTCTAGATTTCGTGATGGTTTTTGGAATTTCTTGGATAGATACGGGTATCGATACGGTGATAAATGTCGCCAACTACTCCCTTGTGAGGTATGTTATTGCCTTTATTTATTTGTTTTTTAATTTCAGCTTAGAAGCTTTATTTGTCTGTGTAGGACTTCATTTGCTTTTTTGTTTTTTGTTTTTTGTTTTTTTTTTTTTTTTTGCTTCTTGTGTTTTCACTTGTGTGCTTGTGATTTGTTTAATTCATTATTTCTATTTGGTTTATATTGCTTGGTGATATTAGTACTATCTTCTGCAAAATTTACCCATAAAGTCACTGTTTGAATGTTTCCTGGTGCTTGCTGCATGTGATGTAAATGCTTCATACTCAGCATTATCTTTCTTAAGGTAACTTAAGCGAAGAGTGGATCTTACATTTGGAGTCTTGTCCCCTGACATTTTGATAAATCTCTCTCACATCTATTTGCAATTGATTGTGTCTGTTTGATTTTCTCAAGAGGCACATAATCTTCGAATTAAGGGCATTTATAATGATTAAGCATATTGGCTAAGCGTCACAATCTTCAAATGCCGAAATTTGAAAAGCCCTTGACAACAAATGACTTATGCTTTATTCAATTTCAGTTTCTAAAACCCTCTAAGTTATAAATCAGAGTGCAATATAGAGAAAATTAGAAACCTAACGTGTATGGGAATTTTCTTTTTGAAGATAGAAGTTCATTCATTATTAGATAGGGTTGAAAAGCAAAGAGAAACTCATCTGTGAACATTGAAATCAATTTCTTATGTGCTTCAAATGAAATAGATCCAACTTGATTTAATTTGTGTTGCTTTTTCTACCTATGTAATTCACCTGATGTAGTTTGGAAAAGGCCTAATAGGCTTAAGTTGAGCTTCTATTAGCAAAAATATACATCTTTTTATTTATTTATTTATTTATTTTTAATGCACTTCATGCTTCACTACTACTGCCATCAATATCTCAACTTTCTAAATATATTCTAACAAATTCTGGTATTTCATCGCATGTGGTCAAATCATTTTAGTGTACTTCCTTTTTTTCCTCTTTTGCTGATTGTTGGCCTTGTGATGGACTTCTAAGTCTGGCTTGTTCATGTAGGCTCATCATGATAGTCTTATCTGTTTATTCACTACTTTTCCTTTAAAATGATACTTTATTTGTAACAGAGGTTGATACTCTAATATAATAAGCCAAAAATCTTGACTTATTATTGCAGAGTTTATACTTTTTTTTTGAAGGGAAAGATAGGAATATTATATTAATATAAAATTTCTATGGAGATGAGTATCCTGCTATTTGTAACCTAGTCTGTACAATTATATCCCATTGATAGCATTCCTTGCATTGTGTTTTGACTGTTGCTGGCTATGAAATAATGGGGGGCATCATGTACTGTAGCGGTTGTAATTCTAAAGGAAATGAGTCAGCAAATTTTTACTAGAAGAACTCTTCCCCCTCCCTCCCTTTTTTATGGTTGCATTCCTCTGTGTTTCAGAGGTTTCTAGTATAGTTGTCAAGCGCCGTAATATGAGTCCTATGACTATCTAGGAAATATGAAATACTTGTGCAACAGTGAACAATCTAATGCATTATGAAAAAGTGTAAGTTTTTTTTTTTAAATTTTGTTTTCTTAAAATTCTTTTGCCAAAAATGGGGATATAGGTTAAAACATGAAATTTAATATCAGTTAATAATCTATAATTCAGTGTATTGTGAATTCTATTCCTTAGTTCACTTAGATAGATTCCTTGCTTTGTGGCTGTGCCTTTGTTGGTAGGATGCCCTTACGACGACCCCCATCTTGGACCAATATGTCTTATGAGACATTGTTCACAATGCTAAGGTGACATGTAGTTTCACATCATTCAATAGGATGGTTGAGACGCTACAAGCCTTGCCATTCACCTAACATATTCTGTCCAAGTGTCAACATGTGGGTATGTGCATTAATGCTAGTATCCCCATTGACTTGAAAAAATTGAATCGTACTCATCTACGAGCCTCTTCATTTACTTAATGCATGTTGTCAAAGTGTTAACCTGCAATAAATGCTATTATTTACAGCTATATGACAATATCAAAGCATATTTCACTAATCAACATGTATGATATACTCATATACCATCCATCCATCAAAATGACCCATCATTGAGTGTAATCAAAACAACTTGAGTCTCAAATCATTGCAAAGTCCAACCATAGTCTATATACATCCACATGACAATCCATATCAAAGTCCTGTACCAAGTCTTCACCATTTGGTGATCATGCATTAAGTGCCACATACATATGTACAACTTATAAAAATATACAAAACTATTCATCATATATAAAACCATATCCGCCACCAACTACTCTCATCGCGCCTACTACTCCACACAGGTAGGCCCTCAATTTAACAGGATTCCCTTTCTTTTGCTTGACATAGGACCTGAAAATTAATCTGGTAAACCCAACTATGTCTAGTGAATAGAATCTTATTGTGCCATTTTGTGGTAAACCAACTATGCCCAGTGAATAGAATCTTATTTTGCCATCAAGTATTCATCAATATATTTCATGTATGCATGGATGTGCATGAGATGGCAAAACATGACACATAGCGAGAGTTCCATATACAACAATGAAATAAATACACATTTTCAGATTTACATTGTATATTCTTGTCCCGATCCCATTGAGAGGTTATAATCTGGGACTCTTAGCTCTTGGTGTTAGTTGTGTTATCAGTATGTAGTGCTATGAGTCAGGACAAAGAATCACATATTCGTCATAATAAAAAGTCAAACCCCTCCTATGGCATGTGCATGTACCCAATTGGCATGCTGAGTTTGAACAAGTCCATGGAGAGGGGCTCTCCTAAGAGTGTTTGTGGAACTTTAGGACCAAAATCAAAGACCTCGCTTCTTTCATAATAGGTCATACATATCCATGCCACAGGTTTTTCACACCATGAAGTAATAATGAACACATTCATTGCTTCAACACACACAATATGTATAATATAATGGTGTAAGTGATCGAACATAATCAAAATTCTACTTGTAACCAATCCAAAGCGAGTCATGCCAAATTGTAATACATGAGTCCAATGAGGTCAACAACCTAATATCAAGATCCCATAAATACATGCCCATTCACACACACATAATTAACAACATATGCAACACCATTTATGGCCAATTTCCCCAACGTAGCCAATAACCACACTCAACCTTTTCCAATCACAAGTCCTAATTTTTATGCCATAAACATCTAAGTCCAAATTACTCCTACAATTCATTGATTCTACTTCAATCACCAATACCCAACCCTTGGACATCAACCATGCCTAGTTACATGATTAAACAACGTCAAGTCCTGGGCCACCTCAAGGTCAACTTAGGTCAATATGAAATTCAACACCATAATCCATGTAGGACTATTGCATATCTTCATAAATCTCACTTTCATAATAGAACTCTGGATATGCCCACTACTAGCACAAAGGTCTTATAGTTGCCAAGTTGGGAAAATTTCTAACTCAAGCACTCCTATATGTGCCAAATTGATCATAATCTACTCTAATTACCATTTCATATCAATTTGCTGCGGTAGAGACTCGGAATTGGGGAAATCTCTTCAATAGGATGTGGAACCAAAATGAACTAAACTTAAAGCCATATGACGAGGAATACCCAAATTAACATAATGAATCATCTAAGCATGTTAATTTAATCAACACAAGTCACAGACATTCCATTTGGAACACCCTAGGTCAAATCTTTAGAGTTAGGTTGCATGCAGTAAATACCTTTAATTTTCCCATCAAAATTGAGGCAAATGCCACCATAGCGTTCAACAATATCCTAGAAAACCTTTTGAAGACATACGTTTTGTTTTTATAAGGTTTCATCAAGCTCTTAACTTCAAACACCAATAAAAGTAGAGTTTGATGCATTGAAATTAACTATTAGGTATAGATTTTAGTTGAGGAAGTTAAAACCACCATTATTAAGCCCAAACAAGCACATGTGACTGAAACCTAGGCAACATTTCTTCCAAATAGATTCCAATGGCATTATCTAGGTCTGAATTGAGTTTATGGATACTACAAAGTGATTTCATGAAGAATAGGGCAAATCCCACTTACGTTGGATGAGATTTGGGAAAGAGTCCTTGGAAGCTCAATTTCCTCTTTCTCTCCTCTTTGTCATCCTTAGCAGCGGAATGACAAAAATGTGGTGCATTTTGGTTTATAATGAAGTGGTAGGGCCCAATTGGAATATATTATCTTTTTAAAACACTATCTGGACGTGAGACTCGTGAGAGTGCCCAACATTAATTTTTTGCATGTGAATTTGCAAAAAGAGTTTGTGTTAAGTCCTTTGATATTGCTATGCATTAAGCCAAATTAGGAAGGATTTCTAGATTGAAATGACTGGACGGCGAGTGGAATACACGACTGGACGGCGAGAGGGACGCATGAATGGAGAATGGAACGGTGGATGGAGAAACAGATGGCGAGACGATCGAAGCGTGAACGAATGGAGACGGGATAGGCACTCTGGATATCAAACAGAAAAGGAAGTAAACCAAAGAGGAAGGCGACAAGAATATCAAGCATCCACTGTAGTGACAGCGCATAGGAAGAATCAACTTAGGGCAACGAAGAGTTGGAAAAATGTGCTCATGTAAGGACAAATTGATAATGAACAATCAGATACAGTAGGTTGGACGGTGGTCAAGAGAAGGAAGAAACGTGCTAGGAGAGAACAAATAAAAATTGTGAAACTGGAGAGGGAGGTAACCAGTTACCCAAAACGTAAACCAAGTGATCCGGTCCATAAGAATAGTCAAACTAGGAGTCAAAACCTTCAATACTGTGTGAGGAAAATCGGAAATGAGGAATGGAAGTATGTGTCTTTCCCAACAAGATTCAAATATTTTTCTATTTGCTACACTGCTGATAGCGAGGAGATAATCCTTCAGGAAGTCACGAAACAAGGTGTCTACCATTTTACTCTGACAAAGGAAGCAACCCGGTGGTTAGATAAGAAGGTGCAACATATATTGGCAAGCGACAGAAGGAAGGAAAAAGTTAGCGTGTTTTGTGGACCTGATTTTAGCCTAACAATGGAGATACTTGTTAACGACAGAGGTTGTTTCATTAAACTTACAAAGTTTATCAATGGCAAATTCGAAAGTGTAGTTATACTAGAAGAGACTACAACAAAAGCGTGGAGAAACCTTTGGAAATCTGTGGATGTAGTGGTACAAGAGACATCGAGTAGGCATTTTAAGTAGGAGCTCAAGGAACAAAGAAGCCAAACGAGGTTGAAACCATTGAAGGAGACCCAGGAGGAGGAAAGTAGGAATAAAGGAGTATGGAAAAGAGAGGAGGAAGGGAAGCGAAGACTTAGGAGAAATAGGGCCGTTGGAGGGGATGTCGGACAACAACACAGAGAGGAGAAGAAGTTCCTAATCACTAGGACGTTCGATGAAACCCCATGGAAGGTGGTGGAAAGATCGGTTTGGCAGCTACTGAAGAAAGAAATCTTCATTCGGAGATTGGACATAGCGAGGGGCATAATCTTCTGCAGGGAGGAAGAAGACATATCGATACCTAGAAGAAATCTTTTCCAAACACTCCTTGGTGGATTTTATATTGAAGAATGGGAACAAGGTTGGAACGACGGAGAAGCGAAGGTCGCTTGTAGAAATAGCTGGATGGGTGTGGAAGGAATACCACCAAGTAAATGAAACATCATCACGTTTGACAGGATCGGCGAAGCATGTGGTGGTCTTCTTGATATTGCTAAGGTGAAAAGATCAAATAAATCTATGGAGATGGCATTTCTTAGCCTGAGAGGGCATGAATCTGGGTTTCTACCTAAAGAATTTGAAATCTACGACGAAGAAGGAATACAGAACTTGCAGTTGGTGGAGCTGGAACGCAACTGGGTGATGGAGGTGAAGGAACTATGGATGCAGATCCTGGAAAAGTTTGCGGATGA
>JAJIYU010007767.1:0-18771 GCA_030144865.1 Tinospora cordifolia | reverse complement strand
AATTTGTTGCATTATTTGCTTTATGTCTAGGGTTTATTTATGTTGCATATTATTAATTCATCATCTAAAGAATGCATTTTTGCATCTCTTTATCTATTTAAAAGTGTGCACCTAAAGTAAGCAATAACGGCTCAGTGAGTAATGTAACCTAATCTTAACTTAGAACAAGAATTCTAGAAAAGCAATATCATGTATGAATGCACAATAACAATGATGCTAGTGAATGCAACAGTTAATGAATGTTAAATCTACTATGCAATTGTGCACCTTCCATTTTGAAAACAGTTTTAATGCTGAAAACACATAAATCCACTCAAGCGGGAGAAAGCCGACGGTTAGGTGTATAGGTGACGACCCCAATCTGGGCCCACAGAACCCCCCTCAAGGTACTCTGTGCTAGGCGGTCACTAAATAATTTAAGGGGAGCCTCAATTGATAGACCTGACCCGACCGCACCCTCGGATGCGACAACCACTCTTCCTCAATGCTCTACCACATTCAATACCCTAACCCGCACCCGGACTTTGATATTTGGTGTACATTTTCATTTAAATCACATTTAAAGATTGGAAATGCATTTCAATATGTAAGAACATTTCATTTATGATAGAATAACAAGTTAAGTGATAAATTAGGAAACACTACTCACAAGGATGCTCAGCTCCCGGTGCTTCTTTAATGATCGGTCGCGTCCCACTGATGTTTGATCCTGCGTGATCAACTTAGTTTCTTAATATCTACATAAAACTTGGCTCAAATTCTAACTTTATGGTCTTTGGTCAATCAAAGGATTAACTTGGTCAACTATAGTCAACTCTATCTAAACCTAACCCTCGCCGACTTGTCAAATCGATAAGGTCAACGTGGTTAACAAGGTCAATTAAGCCTTTATATTGACTCAAAATACTACAAATATGTATTGTCGACATTGTCCTACCTTTGGTACACAATAACCAGCCACTTTAATAAATTTGGTGGTTCAATATATAAATATTATTTCCTATGTTATATGTTTCCCTAATAAGTATTTCATAATGCTATGCAATATTATATAGCATTTTTTTCCGTTATTTATCATTATTTTTATCCTATATACATTTTTCTATCTTTATTAATTAATCTTCAAATCGCATAAACGTGAATTTAATATATCCATTGACCTCCAAAAATCCCAATTTCAGTGCCATTAAGTTCAAAGTTTCATTCTAGACATTTTAGTACCCACCGACTAAAATTTCAGTATTAATGGGTATACCCCTTATGTGTCGACTTCCAACTACCATATAATTTTCTAGGGTCAACGAGAGTACAAATAATATACGTATATGTATTCTACTCATAAATCTGAACACAATGATATATATATTGTATAGTTTCATTCCTAGGAAAAATATGCCCTAATTTTTGGGTCGCGCAGTAAGTTAATGCCTTGTATTTAAAATTACACTATGAAAACTATAAATCGCAATTTCTATAATAATTCCGAATTGAAAAGAGGTAAAAAGGATTTACCCGAAATGTCGAATTTTCAAAGTGGGCAACTCCTCTTCTTTTTCTCCCTTTCCTTTTTTTCTCTTTTCTTTTTCTTTTCTTTTTCTTGTTCTGTTTTTTTTTTTTTCTCTCTTCTTTCTCTCCTTTCTTTCTTTGATTAGGATGGAGGAGTATTTATAGTTATGATTTGGGGTGGGTCCCACCATTAATAATCAACCCCTACAACCTTATCCATGACTCATCACACATTATCTTCTAAAGTTAATTTTTATTATTATTATTTTTCTTTATTATCTTGATCCAAGTCATGTGATAATGATTTAATTTAATTATTTTTTATTTTCTTAATTATCCATCCAACATGAGTCATCTACTTTATCCCATTATTATTATTATTTCTTTTTTTCCATTTCCAACCAAGCATACATATATATATAATAATCAACATATATATATATACATGCATAAACATATATATACATGTAAAAATTTTATTCATTTTATTTCTTTTGATTAATCCAACCAAGCACATTTATATATTCATACATAACTATATGTATACATATATATACTTGAATTAAATGATTGGATTTATCATTTTCATTTTAATACCCACATTAATTAATTTTATTTCTAAAAATCACATATTACCATTTAATTCATACATTAAATTATACAATACCCGTAAAATCATGTATTTTTATTTATAATCTATTAATTAATACATCAAAATACATGTTGAGCCCATTGACTCAATTTCTTGAAAATGCGAGTCGTTACAATTTGCATTACACATCTAAGAATCACATAATGTCCCCTCAACTTCAACTCGCCGTACACAAGACTCTTCGTTTCAGACAATATTTTGACAACTCAAATTTGATGTGCTACACGATAATACACCATCCTTAACTGCGAAAAAGTGTTGTTATCATTAATTCGTGCTTGCAATACTACATACCAACTTGATGATTCATTTTCTCGAGAATAAAATATTCGTTTAGCTTGTGATGCCAAAATAAATGGATCTTTTTCAAATTGACTTTGCCCTACATGGAGGTTAACCAATGTAAATCCATCTTCAACCTTGCCACCTTTTGTAATATTTGCCCAATCACATCGAAAAATAGAAACACAAAATTTCTAATAATCAAAAGGTATAATTTCTCTAAGAACTCCATAATATGAAACAGTTCCATCAACTTGTGATTGGTCTCTTGCATTAGCCCTGCAAATGGTGTTTGCTTCAACTAAAACTCCTCCATTTTGGCAAGAAGTTTATACATCTTTTGTGTGAAATCAAAACCCATTTATTATGTATCCGGTATGAGATATGACTTGCTCTCTAAGGCCTTTAGCAAGCCACCTCAATGTATCTGAAACATCATTGTGCCTAGAAGTGTTTTTGATCTATAAATAGGAAAGGTATAATATATTTATATAAGATCATATAATCAAGCAAAAACCAAAGTAAAGGTGTGAAGCACCTTCTTGCCTAGCCATCCACTAAATGTTTCTATATGCTTCTTATTCAACAAATTTCTATTCCTTGAGAGTCTTATGTCTGAAGCTTTAAGTTCATCAAGATGCATTCTGTCAAAAAAGAACAATAAGAAATAGATCAATCACCAATTTAAAATCTTAGATTGTTTGAATACTTACATGGTAGCTTAAATACTAACTCTATGTATGGTTCGATCTCTGCAAGATTGAACAAAACATATCGATGAGCAACTTTTAACATATTGTCAGCAATGGTAAGCAACTTCCCTTGAGATATTGGATGCCCTTCTAAGTTGGCTTCATCACCCAAATTATCATTGCGTGCACCATGATTGCCAACCTTAGATGCTAGGCTAAGTATTTGCAACAAAATATTATACATTCTTCAGCCAAATATCGTTCAGCAAAGCAACCTTCAGGTTGTGCTTTATTTTTTACATATCCTTTAAGTACTTTCATAAACCTAAAATAAGTGTAAACAAGGATTGCATGAAAAGAAATTTGTTATGTCATTAGTGGATAAGGATGGAAAATAAGAAATAAAAGAAAAGGTCCAAAAAAACAACCTTTCTATTAGATATATCCAATAAAATTGCACTGGCCCACAAATAGAAACCTCTTGTGCAAGGTGAATTGACAAGTAAACCATGACATCAAAAAAAGATGGAGGTAAGAGTCTTTCTAACATGCATAAGGTTTCAGCAATATTATCTTCCAAGTCTAATAATTTATTTCGACCCTAGAGCATAGTTGATTGGAAAACTTGCATAATTGAATAATGACATTCCTTGGACCTATTGGCAAAATTCTCCTTAATGTCACTGGCAATAGTTGTTGCATTAACATATGACAATCAGGAGACTTGAGTCCCATAATCTTGCATTCTGGCATTTGAATAAAATTACTAATATTAGAACCATATCCATTAGGTACCTTCAAACATGCAATTCTTTCACAAAAGATTTTTTTTCCACCTTAGAAAGACAATAAGATGCTGCAGGTAGATAGACTAACCATCCTCTATTCTCTGCATGTAATTCTTTTTTAATTCTCATTTTCTCCATGTCAAGACAAGCATTAAGGTCATCTTTAGATTTTTCCTTGACATCTAACAATGTAGAAAGAATGCTATCACATATATTATTTTCAATGTGCATCATATCCAAATTATGACATAAGAGGAGTATCTGTATCCAAAAATAAGAATAATTTCATAAGAGAAATGTTAAATAATTATTTTAATAACTTAAAAGACATTTACTCAAAGCATCGCCTACCTTCCAATAAGGAAAGTAAAAAAATACAGACTTTTTCTTTTATAATTGAGAAGAACTTGAGCTTGTTTTTTTTCTTTTATGGTTGACTTTTTACCAATCATTGACAATATTTTCCACTTCTAAATATGTTGATTCACTGTTCATGCACTTAGGTTTCCCTCTTTTCTTAACTTCTCCATTGATCTATGCTCGTTTTGTGCGATATTGATGAGTATAGTCAAGAAACCGCCTATGACCCATATATGTAAACTTCCTACTATGTTGTAACCATTAAGAACATGTGTCCAATTGACATACTGGACAAGCAAATTTACCCTTTGTAGGCCATCCAGACACATTTCCATAAGTTGGAAAATCATTAATGGTCCATAACAAAATTGCCTTTAAATTGAATTTCAATTTATTAAAAGCACCATACACTTGGACTCCAGTTATCCACAACTCCTTCAAATCATCAATAAGAGGCATCATATATACATCTATGTTATTGATAGTTTGTTTTGGTCCAAGAATAAGCAAAGTCAACAATAAATGTTCCTTAGTCATACATAACCAGAAAGGCAAGTTATATATGGTCAAAATCACTGACCAACAACTATATATAGTACTAAGTTCTTAGAAAGGATTGAAACCATCTGTGGCCAACCCAAATATGATGTTTCGAGGGTCAAACGCAAAAGATGGGTATCTTTTATTCATCAAATCCCATGCAAGTGAATCAACTGGGTGTCTTAATTTACCATCAATAGATTTTCCACTCTCATGTCATGTTAGACTCTTTGATATTTCTTCTATCTTAAACTTTTCGACAAAGTCTTAGTATTATTGGAAAATATCTTAACACTTTTGCAGGAACACCTTCTTTAATTTCGTTAGCTCGTTGGTTGACCTTCCACCAAGACGAACCACACTTAGGACATTCGCTTGCATCTTGATTCTCTTTCCTAAAAAGACAACAATCATTTATGCAAGAATGAATCTTCTCATAACCCAAGTCAAGTCTTTTCAACAATTTCTCAATTGCATAGAGGTCCTGTGGAAGTGTGTTATCCGGTGGCAAAATATCGCGAACAATTGTAAGAAGTTCATTAAAGCTAGTATCTGTAAGTCCATGAGTGGCCTTTAGTCGAAATAAAGCTAATGTAGCTGAAATTTGTGAATGTTTCACACAACCTGGATATAGAGGACATTTTGTTTCTTCAATTGAAGTTCTTAAATCTTCTGCAGTTTGATTTACTATGTTTTCAATATCTTCATCATTTTAGCATTGGATATGATCTCTAAACATCTTAAATATATCTCTCATGTGCTTGTCTTCTTGTTGATTTGATGGCTCACACTTTTCTCCATGGAAGACCCATACAGTATATGTTGGATCCATGCCCTTTATAACCAAGTACCCATACACAACTTCATAGTAATGGCGATCTAAGTTTTTACATCTTGCACATGGACATACTATAGTCTCTACATTTCCAACTTTTGCACATGCTCCATTGACAAAATTGTGAAAATCTACATTTCTATATTCTCGTGGACTCCATTTCTATATTCTTGTGAAAATCTACTACCAACAAAACTCAAACGATAACATATCACCATGGTTTTGTAAATTAAAAAAAATAAAAAAGTAATAATTGTTAAATAGGTAGGGTTTAGTAATAGACCTTGATAAGTAAACCGAATCCTTATCCATTCCAACTAGAGAAGATAGTTAAAACCAATTAGAAGATGGGTAGCAACAGCAACAGAAGAAGAAAAAGAAGAAGCAACAACATAAGAAGATGGCTAGCAGAAGGATATGCCTCAAACTCAAGATGGGAACAAAATGCAAAAACCCTAACCGCAAGAACAACTCTAAACGAATTTTTGAAGAAGAATAAAAAAAATAACTTGTTAGAAAGCCACCTTTTTCCTTTCTCTGAGAATGATTTGGGCGTAGGAGTCTTCTTTTCCTTTCCTTTTTTTTCCTTCTTTTCTTTATCTCAGTTTGCAATTTCTCTTTTTTTTTTTGTTATTTGTAGCACAGGGAACTATGTTTGCGATGGAAAAATTGTGCGGGACGAAAGGAAGGGCGGGAACTGATTTTCTTTTCTTTTTTTACTTTTTTGTAGTATAATGTGATAATAATATCTCAATAATGCGAGTATATCGGTTGTTGATATAAAAATGTGGGGATAATATGTAAATAAAATGTAGTATAATATATGCATGACATATGAATAATTATGGAATAATGCAAGTAATGGTAGAAGTATAACATACCGACCGATGAATAATGCATGAATAATGGTATAATGTAAGAATAATACGTATATAAAATTGTTGGTTGTTTTGGTAAAAAAAAATGCGAAGATAACATGTGAATAATGCAGGGATAACATATGAAAAAAAATGCAGTATAACGTATGCATAACATATGAATAATCATAAAATAATGCGAGTAATGGTAAAATATTGGTATAACACACCAAGCGATGAATAATGCATGAATAATGGTATAATGCAAGAATAATATCTAAATAATGCGAGCATAAAAATTGTTCGATTGTTGGTATAAAAATGCGGGGATAACATGTGAATAAAATGCGATATAACGTCCGCATAACATATGAACAATCATGAAATTATGCGAGTAATAGTAGAATGTTGGTATAACATACCAAGCGATAGATAATGCGTGAATAATAGTATAATGCAAGAATAATATTTGAATAATGCGAGTATAAAAATTGTTTGATTGTTGATATAAAAATACAGGGATAACATGTGAATAATGCAGGGATAACATGTGAATAAATGCGGTATAACGTATGCATTACATATGAATAATTATGGAATAATGCGAGTAATGGTACAGGTATAACATACCAACCGATGAATTATGTGTGAATAATGGTATAATGCAAGAATAAAAACTGAATAATACGAGTATAAGATTGTTTGGTTGTTTTGATAAAAAATGCAGAGATAACATGTAAATAAAATGTTATATAACGTAAGCATAACATATGAATAATCATGAAATAATGTGAGTAATGGTAAAATGTTAGTATAACATACTAAGCGATGGATAATGCGTGAATAATGGTATAATACAAGAATAATATCTGAATAATGCGAGTATAAAAATTGTTCGGTTGTTGATATAAAAATGCGAACATAACATGTAAATAAATACAGTATAACGTATGCATAACATACAAATATTGTGGAATAATGTGAGTAATGGTAGAAGTATAACATATTAACCGATGGATAATGCGTGAATCATGGTATAATGCAAGAATAATAACTGAATAATACATGTATAAAATTGTTCGATAGTTTTAGTTAAAAAATGTGGGGATAACATGTGAATAAAAGGCAGTATAACGTATGCATAACATATGAATAATAATAAAATAATATGGGCAATGGTAGAATGTTAGTATAACATACCAACCAATAGATAATACGTGAAAAATAGTATAATGTAGGAATAATAACTGAATAATACGGTTATAAAATTGTAAGGTTGTTTTGTTATAAAAATGCGAGAATAAAATGTGAATAATGCGATGATAACGTGTAAATAAAATGCTAAAATACCGTGTCAATAATGAGGGCATAACATGTGAATAAAATGTTAGAATAAAGGTATAGCAGCATAACGTATGTATAACATATGAATAATTAAACAATAACGCAAGTAGTGGGATAATCTTAAAATAACAATCGAATAATGGAAGTATAAAAAATGTACGTACAGTTGGCTGATATAACTTACGAATAATACATGAATAACATATAACCAAGGTATAATTGTAGAATATATGTATAATACTATCAAAAAGAAGATAAAGCTTATTACATCAAACAATATTGGTAGTAATAAAATAATTTTCACAAAATAAATTAAAACAAGAAATTGAGAAGTGACATATGACTATAACAAGAAATCTATCCATGTGCCAAGGACATTATATATATAATTGTATATATAAATGGGCTAACTGGTACTATGTTAATTGTATATATATATATATATATTTATTTATTTATTTATTTAATTGTATGTCACATTATTTATATATATATAAATAATTATTTCTGAATTTTTATGCCAAACAACCGAATAATTTTTATACTCGAATTATTCAGATATTATTAACATATTATACCATTATTCATGCACATTCAAATATTATATATGTATTATTTGTTTGTTATACACGCATTATTCATTCAGAAATACCGTACATATTATATATATATATATATGCACGCAAATCACTTTATTTACTTGCGATTCAGTTTTTGATTCAATTTGTTTCTATTTTTGTACCCTAATCTCTCTGTCTTCTTCTCCATTGTGTTTGCGATTTCCTCTGTTATAATGAAGAATGAGTCTTCATCATCTCCCAACTGGATGATCGTAAATGCAGAGAACCAGGTACATAACACTCTATTGAATCTTGTATTCGTATTCTTCTGAGTGTAATAGTGAATGATTGTGTGGTCTGTTCAACTTTCTTTGAACTACGTATTGTTCGATCAAGCATACTTTCTCTTCTTTTTGTTAGTATTATACATATGTTATACCAAAAACATAATGTATTCTTACTGAATAGTTTGAGTATAAAGATGTTATACACTAGTATTTATTAACTGTTTGTGGTATACCTAAGGTATAAAGATGTTATACAGTAGCATTTATTGACTGTTTATTATATAATAAAATACAAAGATGTTATACTATTATAATGTTTATTTTGATATAAAGATGTATAATAATGTTATATCCTTTGGAATGATTTTTCTTATACACCCTTTTTATTTTGTTATTATACACTTTTTAACATGTTATTCTTAACCCTAAAGATTGATATTCAATGAGGGTTGGGTGCCAAACCAACTTAAATGCATGCAATATGTTGATTTCCACGTTGACAGATGACCAACTGCTAAAGTTCCAGGAGACTCATTTTGGCCATTTTCTTGATATGAAGCAGTTGATTTGGCAACCTTAGATGGTTCATAATATATTGTTGAGAGAGGTTGTTCAAAAAGATGAGTTTATTCTGGTCTTCAATTTCAATAACATTATTGTAAAATTCTCCATAGTTGAATTTGCAATGATAATGGATTTGAAATGCAGCAAAAAAATAAAAAACATTACAACTGGTTTTGAGGGCAAAATTTTGAAGGATAAATACTTTAAGGGAGTGGACAAGATAAATAACAAGTGTATAGTTGATGCATTTACAAACTGGATATAGGAGAATGATGACGATGCTGTAAAGATTGCAGTTTTGTTCTTTATTAATTGTTTTTTCTTTCCTAATAAAATAGAAAAGTTGGTAAATGAAGTTAATTTTGAACTTGTAGAAACTAGTGAATATATCCTTGGGGCAGGGCTCTTTTTGACACTACATTAGATTCCATAAAGGGTAATTTTGCATTGGAGGCAATCTGACTGGAAGCTGAAAGGGCAAATACCCGATTATGTACAAGCTTCTTGGGTTTCTAATAGCATTACAAGTTTGGTTTAATAAGTGTTTTTTTTATACTGATGGTTTCTTTGTCAATCGACGTATCAATGAATTTCCTCGTATACTAAACTGGACTTGCATTCAGCAACTTAATTTCAAGAGCATGAAAATTGTGTTGAACAATTTATCTATTAATAAGGTAATTTTTCATGTATTTGATCATATAATATACACAACATTTATATTATAATTGAACTATTATTTGTTGTCACATTTCTTATAATTTTATATTTGTCTATTTTTAGTTCAAAAATTATGTAGCAAGCCCCAATGAGCTACTGTAGCCATACATGGATGGCTTGATTGCAGAAGTTAATAAGGAGATTGATGTTGTTGAAAAAGATGGGGGCCAACATCAATTTCTAAATTATGATGATTTTGTTGATCCCCCAATATTTATTTTGTCGCCTCCTGTAAATAAATCTATTGGTGGTAATATTCATATAATAAGTCTGTCGCAACCATGAGTATACCTGGAAGGTAATGCAGTTATTGTAACAAGATCAAAATAACATTGAAAAAGGGTTTTGATAAGATTTTTGAATAAATTAATTATCTGAAATTCTTATTGCAGAAGATAAATGTTCCGAGCTTCAAAACCAATCAATTTTTTTAGACTTTCATTGCAGTATATTAATGATATGATAGTAGTATACCATTTATATACTTATATTATATCATTAGTATAATATGTTATATACTTTATGCTTGTTGTTATCTATTATTTGCTTGTGTATATTGATGTTATACCAACTGTATACATTCATTTTGCTCACTAAATTTTTCATTTTTCATGTAGCACTATCTTGAAAAGATGATGTAGATAAAGTAGAAGACAATAAAGAAGAATCTGCTACTAGGGACAAATATACTGATGTCGAAGCTACATGTCAGAGTTTGACAGCATTGCAAGAGATTGTTAGTGATTGCGACAAAAAGAGAAAAGTACTTTTGAACACTTTATTTGGATTGTGATTTGTCATTTAAATATATATTCATTATTCATTAATATTGTATATTTTCATTTTAAAGGCCGACTCAACAATAAGTGAAGGTGAAAGAAGAAAGAAAAATCATCAATCCTGATAGATCATGAATATGATTCTTTTATTAATTCAAGATTATTCTTTTGTAGTTTTTTTATAAATTTAATTGTCCTTAATTTATCTGCTTTTAGAACATTTCTCATTTAATTCCACTAGCCTAGGTTGCTAACAAGGATGAATCGAAATATCATGCACCTGTTAAATGTGAACAAGAAACCATAATTAATGAAATTGTTGAGTCGGTAGTTAATGCTGCTACTTTAGCCGTCTCTACTAAAGATCATACTCCACTTCTTCCAGCTCTTACTGTTAATAAAAGGGGGAAGCATCCCACTGGAGATAAACACAAAGGAAAGGAGATTGTAAAATGACGACTATTCCCTTAGACATCTGTCTGCTTGAAGATATAGACAATAGTATTGTAGCTGGGTTTGAAGAGTAGATTTAAAAGGGTCGGCTGAAGCGCTGAAAGCAAGTTTTCTTAGAGATTAAGTTTGGATTCTAAATATTGTTGTTATTTATAATACATTGATATTCATATCTGTTACAGTATTTAGGTCAAATAAAATATACCATGATCGTGAAAACAATCTGAAACCAACTTTTGATTTTTTTAATCGCTGATGTCACTGATAAGGAATGGTTTTACGCATTATTCACCCCAGGCTAGCCTATCTCCTCCTTTGTAAGTATAATTTTTTGCACTTGATATTATTGCTTACAGATATTATACTGATAATATACCAACATAATACCAAAATATAGGATTTTGGACACCTTGCAATTTCTGTATACACATATTATACTAATATGATACCAATTTCACCTATATACCATGTTCTTAAACTATGTTATATTGTTTTGTATGCATATTTTACTGATATGATACCAATATCATCTAAATAACATGTTCTTAAACTCTGTTATGTTTATTATTTTAGTATAATGAGATGTTATACAAATAACATACTTATTATGTTTTGAATGTCTCATGTTTATACAATATTTATTCATGACCCAAATCTTTTATTCTAATTTATAAATTTTGTATTGGCAACATGTAGATGTAATGTTCTATTACTTGCACAAGAAAAGCAAGTATGACGAATCGATTAAGATCAAATGTAAAATGACAGACAACTTTTTCGATCAAATGTTGTAATCAGTTTATAGAATATTCAAAAAAGAGAAGGATGCATTTGTGTTAGGGGAAGAGATGGTAATTATGAAGTATATGCCAAGGTACTACATGCACTGCAACACTCCGTGGTCTGATGTTAACTATGTCGTTTTTCCTATTGATGTTGTGGCTGCATTCCACTAGATCCTTGATTGCATCAACATTCACAAAGGTTGCAAAAATGTATACGATTCCCTGCATACTCCTATTGTTGATGTTGCATCAATGGAGGTTGTTAAAGCTTATTTCACCATTCTTCCTTTTTATCTCGATATGATTGAATTTTATGAATCGAAAGTTGACCCGAATGATAGATCTGAGAAAGATTCATTCAAGGTGTCAATGGTTGATAGTCTACTAGTGCAAGTTGATTGTGATTGTGCAATGTTGATGTTTTATTTTGCTGAATGTTTTGCCATCGAAAAGAAAATTTCACCTGTTTTTGATATGGTGAGCTACAGGAAAAGGGTGGCTGTTAATCTGTACTTGCATGGTAGATTGAAGCAGAATGAAGGCACCAAGAGTGATGATGAAAGATCGGGTCGATTTAATGTTGACTATAAGATCTAATCATAGTGGGTCTTGAAGAAGTGAAGAATGGAATAAGGCTATCTTAACGTGCATCACAGTTTTTCATTGACAATGTGTAATACCAATGTTGATATTTAAGATTTGTATCACTTGAACACGATTATGATTTATTTATAACAATCTGAACTATTTTTTGAATCATCTATGAATAATGTTATTCATATGTGAACTTTATTATACCGATTTTATTCGAAAATGATACAAATAATTAATTCTAAAGCATTGATCTGAGTTTTATACACATATTATTCTTAAGTTAAACGTATTTTATTCGTTTTATATACACACATTATCCACATGGCATACCCATGTTACAACATTATTTTTACGCATTATTCAAGTAATTAAACGATTAAATATTATACAAGCATTATTCATATAATATACTTCGATTATACCATTATGCACGCATTATTCGTAAGGTATATTAACCAACTAAACAATATTTATACCTGCATTATTCGGTCGTGATATCTATGTTATACCACTATTTACGCATTATTCTTGGTTGGTTTGTTATACATACATTCTACTATTATTTGCGTGTTATTCATTTGTTATCGGTTAGATTATTCACGCTTTATTCATATGTTATACTGACGTTATACATATATTTACACATCATTCAAGCAATTGAAAGATGTTCGTTTTATACGCGTATTATTCACATGATATGCCTACGTTATACTATTATTCATGCATTTTTCGTAAGGTATATTAACCAACAGAACAATTTTTATACGTGCATTATTTCGATCGTTATTGCTATATGTTTATAAGCGCATTATTCGATTTTTATCCCCACATTATACCACATTTCACGGGTTAAATATACAATTATTCATGCATTATTCGATTGTTATCGCTAGATTTTTATACAGCCATTATTCGATCTTTATCCTTACAGTATACCACATTTCACGAGTCATTTATACCATTATTCACGCATTATTCAATTGTTATCACTAGATTTTTATACACGCATTATTATATCTTTATCTCTATATTATACTACATTTTACGGGTATATATTCACGCATTATTTCATAGTTATCACTACATTTTTATACGCGTATTATTCAATATTTATCCCTATATTATACCACATTTCACATGTTATATATATCATTATTCATGCATTATTCAGTCGATATCTCTACATTTTTATACCTGCATTATTCGAGCGTTATGCCTACATTATACTACTATTCACGGTTTATACCATTAGTCACATATTATTCTATCGTTATCCCTACATCTTTATACACACATTATTCCATTGTTATGTCTACATTATACCACTATTCATGGGTTATACTATTATTCACACATTATTCCATTGTTATCCTACATTTTTTAACGCGCATTATTCGTAGTTATTTTACACTTATCGAGACATATTTATACTCGCATTATTCACGTGAGATATCTGGTATATATATATCATTATTTAAGCATTATTCAAAAGTTATTTTTCGAAGAGTTTTATACTTGCATTATTAGATCATTATACCTACATTAGTAACATGTTATTTCTGCATTTTTGTTAACGGTCAATATGATCACTTTTTAAATTTTAAAACTAATTTTTAAAATCTTTATTTTTGTAGTTAAATATGTAAATGCATATAAATTATTAACATTTCAAATAATAAATCAATATTAATAAAAAATTATATTTTATGTTAATTGTAAAAATATTTTAAGGATGTTACTATAAATCTTAATATATTATCTGTGTGCAACGTTTGATAAAACGTTATAATAAATGTCTTGTACATATTAAATTAAGACGTGTGGTACAACACGTTGTTATATATATCATAGTTTATGAAACTTTTAACAAACATCGTTCCTTGATTGTTATTGTAACTAATTTTGACAAAGTATAAGAGGACGTTTGAGAATTTGTTGTAATAAAAAATTTTAAAATACCTTAGGACGTTTTGCAAAAATGTTGTCATTACATAATATATTTAGGGCATATATGAAACGTCAAAATACTATTATTAGACATTGTTTAATACATATATCTTCTAAAAGAATTATACATACTTAATAATGATGTTTCATAGTATAAAGTCCTTAATAATATTATATTATGACGTTTCACAAAATACCTCTATTTGGATTGTAATTGTAGCCTCATTGTCGAGGTATATAATAACACGTGAATAAAACGTTCTGGTAAAGCATGTAACAATTAGTTATGACATTTTTTCAAAGCTCGTAATAGAATAAAATACAACGACGTTTGTAAAAGGTTATAGTAACGTTATAAGACATCGTTTGGAAAAGAAATGTCTTCTATAAGATTAATACTTACTTAAAGATGACGTTTATAAATAAAACGTCGTTAATACACTTGTGATTGTTGTTGTAGCCTTGTTTTGTTATAGTGGTATGTTTGTTTTCTTTTGAAGCACTCATGATTTGAGAGTTGTGAGACCTCACGTTGGTGAGAAACGAAGTGGAAACACATAGGCCCTAAGGTATAAGGATGTTCCTTTGGTTCATGTGTGTTTTAAGCCTAATGTGTGTGTATTGAAGTGTTAAACTCATGTCGTCGATTTTGGCGACCGTGGTAATCCGTCGTGTACCTTCTCTTTTCTCATGTTTTTGTTTCGACTTTGTGTACTCCATGAAATACTGATGTAAAGGACATAAATCTAGGATTTTGACCATGTTTTGAATGTTTTAGACTCGCATTATCTTGGTATTAAAACCTTATAGATTAAAGATCTAAACACGTGTAGCGATAATTAAAGGCACAAGGGAAAGAGATACAAAGTGGGTGTGATTCTCATACTCCCTATCCTTATTTAAACTTCGAATCCAAAGCATGTTGTATGTTTAATTTTAATGAACACCTAGAAGTATGATAGGGAATATCTGATTGATCTTTGATTGGTATGACTTAACGTGTGTCCATGATGCTTGGTTACTTGTGTTATAACATGCATAGATAGAGATTTCATGCGTTGATCTCCATGAATGGTCGAATATATCTAATTATTTTACTTTAAAATGTTCTATATGATGACTATGTGTGAATTGGAATGGAATGTGTAACTAAAAAAGATTAAATTAAGATTTAACAACTTCACGTACCGGGGCAATAACCAACCTTTGCGTGTCATCGTGCCTATCCCTACCCAAGCTAATTGCGACAGCTGATTGTGTCTTCGGATGAAGAGTGTTAGTTGTGTAGCAATTAACATTAATCTAGGTGAATTATTGCATTTTAGAAGAAATAAAGGGAGAATTAGTGGAAGAATTGCATAATTAGTAGCATTAGCATATAGTTTAGGGATTTGCATTGTTTAAGGTCTTTATAAGCTTTGTTTTTAAAGTTTTAAAGCTCTTTTATGAGGAAATGATGTCTATGAAAGGAAATTGAGTGTATTGCAGGGTACAGGTTGAAGCACAAAGGAAGAATACATCGTATGAAGGTAAAAAGGAGAAGAAATCATGAAGAAGCACCAAAAGACCGTGGTCCAACAACTGAAGATCGCGGTAACTGAAGAGGAACTGTACAGTGGATAAAGCCCAATGGTGACCGCGGGCCATAAACCAGTGACCGCGGTCACCAGAATGCGATGAGTGTATAAAAATTGCAGACCGCGGTAGACAGAATTGGGACGATTTTGGTTTTTATCAAAGACATTACTGACCGCGGTCATTCAAGTGATTATCGAAATTTTCATATTTTTTAGGGTTTTTCTAGTGTGGGACTATATAAAAGGGTTATTAGAGCCAATATACCCTAATTTGGAAAGAAACCACTGGTGACGACTGTGGAGAACAAAAACTTGTATTCCAACTGGGAATTGAAGATTATTCTTAAGATTTGAGTATGATTTACTTCTTTGAATATAGTTTCATGTTTTCTATTAAATTCATGTTAAGCTAATTAGTTTTCTTGTCTGGGGTGTGATGTTCAATGCATGATTTGTGATACTTAGTTGTGGTTATTGAATTAAAGACTCTATTCCATATTGTGTAGACTTAATGTTTTATGTTTACTGGCCATAGACATGATGAACTCAACACTTTAGTCTAACTCAGAAGAGAGGCCTGAAGGGTGGTTGTCACAGTTTGAACTCAGAATAGTTTATTAATCAAGAGGTTATTGACTGATCTAGGGGTTTGCACAGTGACTGTTGAACACACAACTTAGGTTGTTAAGTAAGCACCTTGGAAAAAGGCTTTATGAAACAAATCTAGTTAATGTTGAAGTACCTCGGAGGAGGGTTTCAATTACCGATGCAAAAGCTCATAGTGAGGATAATTCATGATCAAAACTAAGGATCACAGATTATGCAGCGGCATTCACTATCCTAGACACCTTTTTGAATAGATTTCTAAGTATAGAATAATTGCTTTTGTTTAGAAAAGTTTTTAGTTAAAAATTTAATCCAACTACATTAAGTTAGAATCCTGATAAAACGCCAATCAGTAGTAAACTGGGATTTGAGATTACTAATCAAACCCTTTTCCCTGAGGACGATATCCGGTCTTACCGGATCTATACTTGAACGAACCTGTACGCTTGCAGGATTAGCAACAGAGTCACTGCGGACTTCTCTCCTTAAATCGTGGTCTTGAAAGGTAATTGGCTATCGGGCGTTACCCTCAAATTTGCTCTCGAACCACACGGGGACATCAAGAGCAGGGTTCTTTCAATCTGTGTTCCGACAAAATGATAAATGAAGTGTTTAAAACGCCCTAATGTAATGAAAGCATTTGCATGTTTTGTATTCTGGTTTATATAATGCTAATAATGTGTAGGGATGATCCACTAGGCTCTCGAGCTCACCCCATTATTTAATTATAGGTGATCATTGACACTGCAAAAGTAGACCAACCACGTGAGGCCGTCATTTTGGTTGAGACCTCTCTGGTTGTCACAGTTTTTAGCTCAATGTTTTATTCTTTCTTTTGTACATAATTTGAAATAGGGCATGTGCCCCTTTCTTTTGGACAAAACATTTTCAACGTAATTAAAGTTTTGAGTTATTTCAAAAATCATTGGATTATTTAACTGTTAGATTTGAAGCTTTTCATTTTTCATGTAACTTTACTATTTTGATTCATTTTCTATAAACTCTAATGGTTTTGAACTTGGGTCATTTTGCCTCATGTTTTGCCTTTAAATTTTGCCAATGAATTATAGTTACTTGTAAACTTTCATTTCCTAAGAGATCATTGTGTATTTAAATTGATTTTATAACCTATTTGAAAAAAAAGGTTTTGAAGCATGAGATAGAAAGAATGAGAATGAACCACACATGGTCTTCAGCTCTCGACGAACGACTCGGGCCCGATGTCTCCTGCCAAATGGGCACGTGCCATCTTCGCTCGCAACCTTGACGACTCGTCACATAGAGAGAGAGGAACCGGTTGCTGGGTGTCACACACGTGACGAGGCCTTTTAAAAAAATCCCAGACGTAATGAGAGTGTCTAAGTGAAGATAATATCTTCATGATGGGCCTCGCAGCCGTTACAATTGGTATCAGAACCACTCCGGGGCCACACCTCAATTTGCGTCCAGGGGATTGGATGCCTCCTGCAGCGGGGTAACCAATCCCTTAGAGAGTGGACTTAGTCCCACATTGCTTGTATGGAGGAGAGGTTCTTAGGCTAAGTTGGACAAGGCGAGTGTTTCATGTGACAAAGCCTTTTGAGAAAATCTCATACACGTTGAGCGTATCTAAATGGAGACAGTATCATCATGGTGAGCCTTGTAGCCGTTACAATGACCAATCCTTGGGGGAGTGGACTTAGTCCCACATCGGCTGTGTGGAGGAGAGGTTCCTAGCCTAAGTTGGGCGGGATGAGTGTTTCATGTGACAAGGCCTTTTGAGAAAACCCCACACACGTTGAGCATGTCAAAGTGGGAATAATATCGTAATGGTGGGCCCCACATCCATTACAATTGGTATCATAGCCACTTCAGGGCTACACCCCAATGTGCATCTGGGGGACTAGACGCCTCTTGCGGCAGGGTAACCAATCCTTGGGGAAGTTAACTTAATGTAATACCTTGAAAACTAGATATCCAATAAAATGATATTCAAGGTCTCTTCAGTGAAATCTGGGTACAAAATGAAAATCGGCTCAGTTCAGGGCTAAAATAGGACGGGAC
>JAJIYU010007766.1:0-18747 GCA_030144865.1 Tinospora cordifolia | reverse complement strand
CCACCACAAACCCCCCCCCTTTCCCCCCTCGTGCCCCCCCCCCCCCCCCCCGCCACCCCGGGCGGGCGGGCCCCCCCCCCCCCCCCCCCCCCCGACTCCACCAGTGGTTGATGATGAGCATGATGATGATGATGATGGAGGGGACGAGAATGACTTCATCACAGAGGCTAAAGTTTTTGGAGAGGACCTCTAATTTTTTAGTTTTTCTTTTCCTTTTCTTTGTCTATGTCTACTTTGAACTTCACTTACGTCGACAATATAATTATTTTTGATTATGCATTGACTCTCGTTAATAGTAATACATATGCTTAGAATCTTTGTGATCTCCAGACTAATTTCTCTATTTTTGAATGCATGTCGTGATGTGTACTTTCCCAATTATGTGAATCAATGTGCTCTTGAGGACAAGGCATCATTCAAGTTTGGGGTGCTAAATGCTTCGACACATTTGGTTTAGTTTTTATTAGTCTCTTTCAATTTCATAGCTACTTTTCCTTCTTAGTGCTTTGCTTTGCATACTTTAGAAGTATGTTAGAAACATATAATAGAAGTCATTTAGGTTAGATCGTCCATGCCATAGCCATATAACAATAGTTTTGAAAAATTTTTCACTGAGTGACCTATGAAATTGAAAAATTCTTTCAGTGTGATGAGGCAAAGAACTAGGGTATCTTCAAACAATCTGTGTGCTTGGTTTGTCTAAAATTTGACTTTAACAGACCCCTTTAATCTTAGGTAGATTGAGAATCCAAAATTGAGGAAAGCGAGGAATGGAAACTAAACAACAAATGGAGAAAATTTCTCACAGATTCTTGAAATAATCAAATCTATCTCGAACACTGCTTAAGAATGATTATAGGAGGGAAATGAAGTAGGCCATCTTTGTTTGAGTCAGAGCCTAAAGGTCGGTCCCAACATTCATAACCTTTTGTAGCCAATTTCAAGCCTTATTGCCTGTTTTCTTGTTGTAAACCCAAACATTATATTTAGACACACCTTATCATTTTTGTTAATATCTGAGTTGAACCTATTTATGTGCACTCATGGTTATAATTCTAACTATTCAGAAGTGTGAAAAAAAGGATGAGATGCTAACATTGAAATACAATTGTTTTCATGTTTTTATTTTAATTCATTATTTAAAAAAATAAAAAAAAATGCTAAAGAAGAGTTAGTTTAGTATTGTAAATGAAAGCTAGGCTTCTATTTCTATATGAGTGTACATGTGGGTATAATTTGGAGTGTAAGAGATGAAATAAGTTTGGGGGAGCTATGAAACAAGGTTGTGAGCATGAATGAGTAAAATAAGGGATTGAACAGAGAGGATAAGTTTCTATTGAAGAAAATCAAACAAAAGAAGTCGGTGTTATTGTTATGAGTGTACACTTGAGTTAGAATGAAATTCTTGATTTACTTGCACCTTGAGCCAGACCACGTTATAACCTAGAGAAAAGACCTCTGATTCCTACAATAATCTAAACTGAGTAGAGGATAGATAAAGTAGAAAATTGAGAAGGTCTACGTAATTAGGTATTAGGAAAAGGATTTCTATGAGTAGGATAGTACCTGCAAATCACCAACAAAGTCTAGGATGATTGAGATACTGACTGATGAGAGGGTGAAGTTAAGGAAGAATGGCAGATGAACTGAAAATCTAGACAACCTGAATGACCTTAGGGATGTGTTAATGAATCATACTGCAGGGATGGAAGATAGAGGTCACCATGATGAGTGAAAATGAATTTATTTTTATAAGGCATGTGATAACACTTTAAATTAGAGTCATTGTTCAAGGACGAACAACAGTCTAAGTTTGGAAGTATTTGTTAGTTGCACAATAGGCTAACATTAGTATAAGTGATTTATTGCATTTTATAGGAAATAAAAGGAAAATTAGACAAAGTTGTGCATAATTAGTAGCATGAGCATCTAGGTTAGGGAATTGCATGTTTTATTGCATTTTAAGCCTTGTTTTCATGATTTATAGCTTTTCCATGAGAAAATGATGTCTGGAGAAGGATTTCTAATGTGATGCAGGTTCAAGATGAAGCCAAGAGAGAATCGCATCATATAGAGGCAAAGAGAAGTGAAAATCAAAAGGAAAGCGTCAAATTACCGTGGTTAGATAACTGACAATCATGGTAACCGAAGGAAGATAGAGAAAGAAATACCTCACTAGTTACCGTTGTCGGTAGTCCAGTGACTATCGTAACCAGAATGTGACTCGAACAAGAACAGGCTGACCGCAGTACACAAAATGAAAAAAAAAATTGAGTTTTTATTAAAGGACGATGCTGACCTCGGTCACACGATTAATTATCGAGTTTCTCATATTTTTAGAATTTTTTTAGTGTGGGCCTATAAATAGGAAAGAGGATTAGAGTCTAAACATACCCAATTCGAAAAAACTCAACTGTGACACCTCAAGAGGAGAAAAACAAGAGGTTCAAGAAGGATTTGAGAAGTGAGACCAAGTTTGAGTATGTTTAACTTTGTTTATTACTTTTTGATGCTTCCAACTAATTCGATGTCAAACTACTTAGTTTTAAATGTTTGGGATGTAAATTTCCAATGTGTGAACTGTGATTTCTTATTGAAGTGATTGATTTAAAAACATTATTCTATATTGTATATGCTTAATGCTTGATGTTTATTGGCTATAGACATGATGAGTTCAAATCATTAGACTAACTCGAGAGAGAGGTTTAATGGTAGGTTGTCACAGTATAAACCTAGATTAGTTGACTGACCGGAGGGTTGTTAACTGTTCAGGGGGTTGCACGAGATTGCCAATCACATAACGTTAGGTTGTTGATTAAGAGCCTCAGAAGAGGGCATTGTAAGACAATACTAATAGAAATTGAGGCACTTAGGGAGAGGGTTTCAATTACAGGTGCTATAACTCATAGTGCAGATATTTCATGATCTAAAATAAGAATTACAGGACATGCAACAGAGTTTACTATTTTAGACAGCTTTTCCATATAATTTTCAAAAACACAATTTTATTGTTTTTGAATGTTTAGGTTCTTGTTTAGAAATTGACAAGTCAACTATAATCAGAGTCTTGATAAAATGAAAACCAACATTAAATTAAGATTTAAGATACTTTAGTAAATTTCATTCCCTGATGACGATATCCGAATTCACCAGTTATTACTAGTGCAAAGTTGTATACTTGCAGGGTAAGCAACATCAGCCCTATCCAATTCTTTGTCCTTTCTATTAGGGCGTATAAAAAAACTCCACGCGGAAACCAAGGGATTAATATAACTCATGTTAACCAAAATTGGACTTGATCATGGACTTTTTCCTTTATTGTGTGCCAGCATTTGAAAAATAATGATGGAGTAAGCTTTATGAGCCTAGTGGGTCATCTATTTCTACTGTCCATCTAACTCTGTCAACACATAGAACAATCATGCATGCACTTTCATTACATTAGGCATTCAAATAGTGACTTTTCCTTTACTGTTGGTCACTAGTAGGGTAGCCAACCCTAAGTAGTCCTTGTACCCCCACTGACCCCATGCCCCCATAAAGAGTGACAATCGTGTTTCTATCGGAGGGTTGCACCATCGTTGCCCAGGGGCTCTCCTTTCTAGAAGATACATTGTCCCATAGATGTGACTCAATTCTAGTATCTTATTATCATTCACAAATTATTTCTCATTCAAAATTTATTTTAAATCATTGTTTTCTTTTCTTTATAATCTCATAAAAACAAAACATATATGTCTCCAGTGAGAGATGTTATCGCGTGGATTGCCGACGAAACCCTATGTTTAACCACCCAAGATGTAGATTCTTATCTTAATTTATGTTTCTTAGGTGTGGTCAACGTCATTTCACAATATGCGTAAATAATGACTTAATCATTCATCGTGACACATTCATTGTATTGTAATCATTTATCATACTATGTGATACTTTATGCCCAACTTTGGATGTAAGTACATTATCCTGAACTATCTATCATGTGTCCTTGTAAGCATTCTCACGCATCAGTAGCCTCAATGATGACGTTCATATTAGACCATGCAAACTTAACTGGGCAAGTATGTTCTAAGGTCTATTATGGAGACATGCATAGTATAGATTTATATCATTGAACCTTTCATACTTCAAATAATAAACCAAGCACACGAATATCGCGATTCAACCATAATTCACAATTGGAGACACATAAGACTCAATCGGGATATTTCTTTAGCTGACACCCTAGGTTATTAATCATAATTGCAATACATGCAATTAAACTAGAGAGAAGCTAAAAGCGTTGTCATCTCCATCTTATACACTATTTCCAGAAGATCCCATAGACGCTCGGTCTTTGTCTTTGGGAGAGCCCAATAAGACTCTAGAGTCAAACCATACTTCCAACTCGGGTTGGGTTTTCACCCATCTCGTAGCAAGAGGGGAGTAGAGATGCCCCCAACTTTGCAATTTCAAGATGGAGAGGGAGAAATGGTCCTCCTTAGTTTCAAGATTTAATATCAAGAAACTCTTGCTTATGGTGAATTGCTCAGGCAAATAGCAGGCTTGGAAATAGTTTAGGCACGATTCAGAACTCTATTTTTACCATGATTTGCTTGTCTAATGCATGTCCTTTAGTCTTTATACACCAATTCATTTATATGAATAATGGCATTTAATGTGTGGCTTGAAGTCACAATTCTATCCTATTTTTAAGTCAAAGTCAACCCATTAAGTCCATAGTCAAAGCTCCCAAAGTTGGTCAAGGTCACGCGAGAAAGTGTGTTGAGATTCATTACTTTACTCTGATTACTGTGGCAATGTCATGCATTGCCACGATAGTTTGAATCTCAAAACAAAATATAGTTTGTTTTGGTTATTGCAATAGTGAAAACCACTACCATGATACATCTCACCCACTCTAACTTCGTTCAATTATTTTGTGGGAGTGTCAATTTGTGACATGATAAGATAACTCATCTCGAACACAATGTGAAGTTAACGAATTTGAGTTTAGCATGGATAGGTTTAGGTAAAAAATGGTTAAACATGATTAAATTTGGGTCATTATCAGATTAACTTGATAAACCTAAAAATAATATGTTTAACATGACTATAGATAAGTTAAGAGACAAATTATAAAAAAAATTAACTTAAAATTAATGTATTTATTAACTTGTTGATAATATATATTTTTGTTGTGTTTAAACATAATTTTTTAAAATATTTAATATATTTTTAATATGTTTTATATTTTTATAAAAGTTATTTTAAAATTTGATTGTAAAAAGTTAAATAGGTTATATATAGGTGGTATATGATTATGACATAGTATCAACACGACCTATTTATGATATGAACCATCTATGACACAACCCTTTTATGACTCGACCCGTTTGCAATACATGTGACGCAACTCATTTACTACATGATTCGTTTATAACATGATGATGTGAATTGCCACCTTTACTATTTCGTAGACTTTGGTCTCTAATTTATATGATTCTTGGGTTGATTTTATACTATACTCAATGAGGAATCTAGTGGTCGTAACTATTTACCTAATTTGGTCCACATCATTTCATGTTTGGCCTACAAGGTGATTGTTATGTTGCCAATCATTCCAAAAATTTGTTCCAGGTTGTGAACTTCAACGACTTCATTGTTAGTCCATAGAGTATCAATTCGGGTCACACAAGGTGCATTGAAAAGCTCATTTTTTATACTTTCAAATGGTGCAAGGTTCATGGTTTGAAATGGTCAAAACCTTTTCCAAAGATGTGTCCAAATATGAGCAATTATAAGGTTCAAAGTCTCAATTTTTTGACTAATCAACCCTATCCTTAGACTTGTACTTATAGCAATGACCACTTTTCATGAGTGTTAAGTGTGGTACTTCAATTGGTCTTGATTTCACAAGAATCTCACCCCAAAAAGATGAGAAGCACTCTCTCTACAGTTGTGAATAGTCAGCATTTTGTGTGATTTCATGTCCACAGTAAAATGGAATTGAAATAAGAGTGTGGAATACTTACAATGGCTTGTTGATCTTTTCGAAAGTTCGTCAATGGCTCTTCATAATATAGAACACCTCGAAATTTTACGAGCGCACTATGTCACAAGTAAATATAAAATAAAATATTATTTAAAAAAAAGAATTTAAAATAAAATAACAAAAAAAATGAGCTAAAGAACAAGTTAAAAAAATATATGAAATGAAATGAAAAATGCAAGCTTAGAGATTAAGCTTAGAAAAAAAATAATAGTAATACGAGCTTCACAAAATATTGATAATAATAAAAAAAAAATTTAAGATTTATTTGAGAATAAAAAAAAAGGTAATGATTATGGATCCACATGGGCACACAAGGATGCAAACTTAGTCTCAAAGAATCTCAAAATCTAATTTCATAAAGTTCCAAATAATCCATCAAGATAATTATATGTTTTCAACAATTTACTACATATTATTTCTTCTACAATGCTGGGCGAAGAAAATATAAGATTCGAATGATAGATTAGTAATATCAATCTCCAGATACAAAACTTTTGCACCAAAAAAAAAAAATCATCAGAGGCAATGTCATCATTTAAATGTATCAAAAATAAGCAAAACATCTTATAAAAAAACATAGTTTATAAAAAAGAAGACGAATATCTCATGTAACTAAAAATAAGAAGAAGAAACAGGGAGTAGGGTTGGTGGTGAGGATAGAACAAATTAGAGAAAAAAAAAATCTGGTTTAGTTGATGAGGGTTTTTCGATTTTGGGTGTTTGCTTATGGCGGATCGAGATGGAAAAGTGTGATTTGGGGCTTTTGATTGCTGCAAATCTGGTAAAGAAGAAGAGGGTTTCGTTTTGATTTGGGGTCTTCAATGGGTTTCGGTTGGACATAGAACAGGGGCGATGTGGTGTGTGTTGGGCGAGCTGTGTGTGTTGTTGTGGAAGACGAAGAGCAACCATTCGTGTGTGCTGCTAATATGAAGACCAATCAGAAAACTTTTACCTTGCTGGTCGTTTGTTTAGTGATTGGGGCGAAATCAATTTGGGATTTTCTGGGTTGTGGCTTACTGTGATGTGTGGTTTGGGTATTTTTCTGATTTGTGATTGGAAGTTTTGTGATTTGACAAACCAGTTTCTGATTTGATTTTTTTTTTTTCTTCAGTTCGTGGGTGTGTTAAAACAAAAGAAGAAGATACAAGAAATTAGATTTTTGGCCTTGCTTGTTGATTTTGCTGGTCCGCTCGTGAGGAAGGGTGAAAACCAGCAATATGATGAACTTGATGGTTGGTTTTGATTGTGCGTTTTCAGTTCCAGAGCAAATTGAATGGATTTGGGTTTTTTCTGGTGGTTGGCCGTGATTTGGCGTTCTTGTGGCTGCCGATTGCTCGTGGTTGTTAATGGTTTCTCTGATTTGTGATTGAAGAAGAAAGGGATGAGTTGAAATTCTGGGTGCTTGCTAGCAGTGATTTGAATTTTCTAGGCATGATTTCAGTCACAGCTGCCAAATCTTGGCCGTGAATCACACACAAAGAAAGAGGAGAACCGTGAAGAAGGTGCTTTGGATGTTTTGGTGCTGCAACCATGTTGAACAAAGAAACATGTGGAAGTTTTCTTTCTTTTTTTTTTTTAGTTGTTGAGTGTGATTTGAAGATAGAAATGAAAGTAGATATTTCAAATCTGAACTTTGTAAAGTAATTGGGGTGTTCCTGCGACGTTTGTGCGAAGAGCAACGTGCAACAAAGAGGCTCTGCCATGGGCAACGTTCACGCAAAGAAGACGACGCGAGATAAAACTTGAATTTTTAATTTTAAATAGTATAAAATTTATTTTTAGTAGATTATAAATGTGAAAACAAAACGAAATCTAAAATTTAAAATTTTATTGAACATTTGAGTAGAAGTATTAATTTCGATGCTATTTCATTATGATAGATGCTTAGTATGTAAATATCAAACCTTCGCAAAATTTGAAATTTTGAATATTAGAATCAAATTTTATTTAGAAGCAAGATTTAAATATAAAATATTTAAAATCTTCTTATTCAAATAAGAATTAATTAAATTGATTACAAAAATTAATTTAGAATATTTGTTTAACTATTCAGATTAAATAAATTTAATATTAGATTATTTATTAATTATTGAACATAAGAATTAATTAATTTAATAAAAATTAAATTAATTAATCTTTTAACTAGGATTAAAAAAAATAGTTTTTCAACACATTAATAGTTTTATTTAATATTAGAAGTTTAAAATTTAATAATTCAATTAGTTGAAACATGAAAAATAAACCTCTAGAAATTTAGAATCTTTTAGAGGAAAAGATTGAAATATTAGACACTAAAACTAAATTTATAATATTTAGAAATCATATTTTGTTCGTAATTAATTTAATTATGATATGAATAGATTATTTAAATCGTAGAGACTCAGAGATTTAAAATTAATAATTTTATTTGGAAGTTTGATACAAATAGTAAGTATAAAAAAAATTTCTTATTCAAATAAAAATTAATTAAATCAATAAGTAAAAAGTCTTAAGATAAAATACTTTTATTTTGGAACTTAGAAATTAAGAAATTCATAAATTTATATTTAATATTTTGAACATAAATAATTTATTTTAAAAGAGTAACTTAAGATTTTTAGGTGATAAAATGATTTATTAGATCTTAGTTCAAATTTGATATAAAAATTTTATAAAGTGGAATGAGATTAGCTACACATGAGTAAATTATTTTAGAGCCCAAATTTCAGTTGGTGTTTTTATTAACTATAATCTAAATATATTTAGTTAGAAGTGAATAGATCGTAGAAACTTGGAATACTTAATTATTAAAATTTTTAATTTTAGATTAAGAGATCCGGAGGAATTAGAAATTTATTTAAATTAGATTATATAAAATTCTAAAATTTTGAAATAACTCTGAATTAATTAAATTTAATATTTAAACTTTATAATTATTTTAGAGATTATTTTAAGCTTAAAAGTAGTTTGAATAAAAATTAAATGTGAACTTGAAACTTAGAGATTTTTATTGATTTTTGAATTTCAGATTTTTATAGATTTAGAGTATCGAATAACTTGAAGGAAAGCAAGGAAGCCCTAAAGATCGGTGGAATCAGGAGGGTGTCATTTCCTTGCTCTTACATATTATATGGATTTTAAATTCAAAGCATTTGTTTGAATAGTTCTAGGTTGTTAGAATTTTATTAGGAAATTGATTGAAATTGTTTGGTATGCTTGAATAATGTGTGATGAACGATGAAATATTTTAATTTACGTATAATTATTTCATGACATGTTCAAACAAAAAACCATGCATTTAGATTTATTTATTTATTGCATGCATGAATAGGAAATTATGCATTTAGATTTTATTATTTACTCATTCGTCTTATTATTTTAATTTGCATACATAGTTTGATTTAATTTCTATTTTACTGTGCAATATTTGGTATGATTGAATTTGTTTGCAAAACTTTAAAAAAAAAAAAAAAGAAAAAGACGACGAATTATTAGGAATCCACGTACTGGTGCGATCGACTAGCCTAAAGCGGATCGAGGTGGCATCTCCTATATGTCACCCCTTGAGATCGACAAGCTACAAGACGGATCGTAAGTATTCCTAACCTTGAGCTGCCTGCGACAGCTAGATGTCTTTGTGAGATGGTATGAACTGCAGTAAGTATACTTTCTTAGACTGTGAATCTATGATATTATGATGTGAGACATGACTGATTGTAGATGGTACTCGAGACTTTTTATGATTAGACGAGATCACAAGGAATACCGAGAAACATCTCAACCCTCTTCTGATCTTAAACTTTGACCAAAACTAAATGAATGTTTGAAAGTGTTTATAATGTTTTGGATTTTGGTCTGTATAATCCGTGTGATGTGTAGGAATGATCCACTGGGCTTTTGAGCTCATTACCATTTGACTTTTCAGGAACACTTGGATGTAGTGCATAACAGTTTACGTCAGAAGACTCGCACTTTCTATTGGACACCTCACGGGGGAGGTCGTCTGGGATAGGAGGCTGTAGAGGTTATATTTTAATTATTTAATTGTAACTGAACTGCATGTATAATTTTCATTTGAATTTAATTTCACTGTTTTATATGTAATTATCTTAGTTTTGGATTTCAGATGATCAAATTAGTATCAGATGATTTTGATGTTTTAATCCGCTATCGCATTTACTCTGATGATTTTTCATTATTTGTTACATAAATTCTGGTGAATATAAGAAAAGGTTATTCTGATATTTGTTTTTGTGAAAAATGTATGTCCAGATATTTATCTGAGAATTATCTATCGTGAACTTGATTTTGAAGAAAAGATTTTGATAGAAAGAAAATTTCAGCAGCATTCTGATTCTCAACGGGCGACGATTCATATCACGTGACGGGAGGTTTGATTGAGAATCGGGATGTTACATAATAACCCCACATCCACCTTGTTTTTTCCCTTTCTTTCTTCTCTTCCCAAAATGAGAGAATGTTTTGCTCTTTCTTTATTATCTCTTGTTTGCATACGTGTAGGTTTATGAGAGAGCTAGCGAATAAGTATATGGCTTGGGCATAGTGCTAGCTTGGAGAAGGGAAGAATGGTACATGGTGGTTGTTAACTAAGGCCATGAAGTGAGGGTGGTGTGCTAGGTGAAAAAAATGAGGTAAGGGGTGTCTTGACCTTTTTGTTAGAAAAAATAATGTTTGAATAGAAAGAAATAATTTTTGAATAGTCCCACATTGATAAAACTAAAAAGGTATAGCTTAGATAAAAGGAAATTGTGTAGTAGTTTCCTTGGTTGAAAGACAAAAGAGACAATGGGCCCATCTTGGGTCCATATCCATAAATAATTGAAATCCATTATTTAAATAAATCAAAGACAAGCACCTTGGGATAGTTAATTTTATTTTATTTATTCATTCAGCCATAGTTTAATTTAATTTAATTTAACTTATTTATTTATTTGAATTTAAATTTTTGAATTAAACTACCATTAACTGTCTTAAGACAGTTTTGGGCGGTTGTTGACAGTTAACTACTTTGGTGACTGTTTGAAAATTTGTACCAATTCAAACACACATCTTTTAGTTTAATAAATTATACTTTACTTAAGAAAATAAAATTCGATTTTTACACATAGAAGAGAATTCCATAAATTTTGACTAATTCCAGTTTGACAGGAATCGGATTTGGTGCTGCAATTTGATTTGAACAGTTGTATCTTGGGAGACAAATTCTATAGTCTTCAAGCACACGAGAAGGGAACAAATTCTATCTTAAGACATTATTAACACAAGCCTCTGTTCTGGTTTTTTCTATTCTCTTTATAATTATTTCTTTAGCAGCATTTTTAGTATTGTTTAACAATCTAAGACAAATTTTTTTTTCACAAGTTTACTTAGTTTTTATAGTTGCTTCTAATATTATTGATGTGCCATTACATCTGGTTGTCAATTCTGCAACCATGGCTGCTCAATCAACCACTGGCACTTCAAATCCGAAAGATGAAAGGCCTGAAAAATTTAAGGGGCTAGACTTCAAGAGATGACAACAATAGATGATATTCTAATTGGCCACAATGAATCTGGCGAATATAGTGAAAGAAAAAGTCCTTAAAACAGATGAAGATCTTGTATCCAAGGAAACATTCATGTCGATAGAGGCATGGAAACAGTCTAATTTCTTGTGCAGGAATTACATTTTAAATACGATAGATGATACGCTTTATGATGTGTATTCAGAATGTATAACTGCAAAGGACGTGTGGGACTTACTTGAGAAAAAATATAGAACAGAAGATGCTGGAGCAAAGAAATTCGTTGTTGGAAAGTTTCTCAAGCATACTATGGTTGACTCTAAATCAGTAATTAAACAAGTGGAAGAACTGTAGGTTTTGATTCATGAACTATATGCCGAGGGCTGCATAGTTAATGAGCATTTTCAAACTGGAGCAATGATAGAGAAATTGTAGCTATCTTGGAAAAACTTCAAAGTGTATCTTAAACATAAACATAGGGAGATGTCAATTGAAGATCTAATACTCAGACTTCGGGTTGAAGAGGATCATCGAAAGGGAGACAAAAATGAAGCTCCTACGAATGATGTTGCCAAGGCAAATATGGTTGAAGAGCAAATGAATAAACTAAAATTTCAGAAAAAGAAAGGCAAGAAAGAACCGAAGAAAAGCACAAACCAGTTAGGACCGAAAGGGAAAAACTTCAAAAAGATCAAAGGAAGTTGCTAGGATTGTGGCAAGATTGGACACAAGGCTCAAGATTGTCGTCACCGAAAAGATTCTGAAAATTCAAATCAGTATAATCAAGCACATATGACAAAGAGAGATGAAAATCTAGTTGTTCTTGTATCTGAACTTAACTTGGTTACTGATCACAGAAGTTGGTAGATTGATACTGGTGCAACAAGGCACATATGCAACAACAAGAATTTATTTTTTGAGTATAGTTCAATTGATAGTGAAGAAAAACTATACAGGGAAATGCTTCCGCTTTAATGGTTCAAGGAAAGGGAACCATTAAGCTTAAATTTACTTCTGGAAAAATAGTGACTTTGATTGATGTTCTACATGTACCTGAAATAAGAAAGAACTTGGTTTCTGGCCCTTTACTTAATAAGAAAGGGTTTAAACTTATATTTGAGTCAGACAAATTTGTCTTGACTAGGGGTGGAATGTATGTGGGAAAATGGTACCTAGCTGATGGTTTATTCAAATTAAATGTTATGGTTACTGAAGTTAATAATAAAAATAAGAATTTTGTTTATGTTGTTAAGTCTTATGATTTATGGCAGGCTAGATTATGACATATAAATTCTAGTTCTATTTATAGAATGATTAATTTAGAACTGCTACCAAAGTTTAATGTAGATGTAAAACATAAATGTGAAATATGTATAGAATCTAAATTTGCAAGGCAACAATTTAATTTTATACAAGATAGATCAAATGAGTTGCTTGGTTTAATTCATAGTGATTTATGTGACTTTAAATCAACACCCACTAGAGGTGGAAAACATTATTATATAACCCTTATTGATGATAATCGTAAATATTGCTATGTTTACTTGATTAAAAACAAAGATGAGGAATTGGATATGTTTAAACAATACAAAGCAGAAGTAGAAAATCAATTAGGCAAGAAAATAAAAAATTATAAGGACAAAAAGAGGTGGAGAATATGATTCTACTTTGTTTTTTGAATTTTGTGCAATGCATGTAATTATACATCAAACTACCGCTCCTTATACACCTCAACAAAACGGTGTGGCATAAAGAAAAAATAAAACTTTTAAAAATATGATTAATTCCATGTTAAATAGTTTGGGATTACCACATAATTTGTGGGGCGAAGCTTTACTTACTACTAATCATATTTTAAATAGAGTTCCTTTTAAGAAAACTAATAGGTCTCCTTTTGAAATGTGGAAAAACAGAAAACCTACTTATAAAACTTTGAAAGTGTGGGGTTGTTTAGCTAAAGTACAAGTACCTTTACCTAAAAGAACTAAATTCCAAAGACCATTGATTGTGTCTTTATAGGCTTTGCTAAAAATAGTGCAGCATATAGATTTTTGGTGTTTAGATATGATACTAATGATATTTATGAAAATACTATTATTGAGTCTGTTGATGCAGAATTTTTTGAAAGAATATTTCCTTATAATGATAGAAAAACTAGTTCTTCACAAAAACAGAATTATGAAGAAAGTCTACAAGAACAATCAACATCTGAGATTCAAAAACAACATGAAGAACCTAGAAGAGGAAAGAGAATAAAAGTTTCAAAGAATTTTGGTCCAGACTTTATAAGTTTCTTAACCGAAAATGAACCACAAATATATAAGGAAGCTATGTCTTCATTGGAGGCACCTTTTTGGAAGGAACCTATTGACAGTGAAGTACAATCCATTTTACATAATCATACATGAGAATTGGTTGATTTACCACTTGGAATCAAACCAATTGGCTATAAATGGATTTTTAAGAAAAAACTGAAAGCCAATGGAAATATTGACAAATATAAGGCACGTTTGGTAGCTAAAGGTTATCGGCAAAAAAAGGGTTAGATTATTTCGATACATATTCTCCAGTTTCTAGGATTACATCAATTAGGATGTTAATATCTATTGCTGCTTTATACAATATATATATACATCAAATGGATGTAAAAACAACATTTTTATATGAAGAATTAGATGAAGAAATATATATATATGGAACAACTAGAAGGGTTTGTGGTTAAAAGTAAAGAAAATGAAGTTTGTAGACTTATCAAGTCGTTATATGGACGTAAACAAGCACCGAAACAATGGTACAAAAATTTTGATCATGTAATGATAACACATGGATTTAAAATCAATGAATGTGATGAATGTGTTTACATAAAACAGATGAAAAATTCTTATGTGTTATTATGTTTATATATTGATGACATGTTAATAATTGGAACTGACAAAGATGTTATAAACTCTACAAAACAAATGTTAAAATCAAATTTTGATATGAAAGATTTAGGTAGAGCTGATGTTATCCTTGGAATTCAAATCAAACAAAATACAGATGGATACATACTCTCTCAATCACACTATGTAGAGAAAATATTGAAAAGGTTTAATCAATATGATTGTAAACTCGTTGCGACTCCATTTGATGCAAATTGCAAACTCAAGAAAAATACTAGAGATACAATTTCTCAATTGGAATATTCTCAAGTGATTGGACGTTTGATGTATTTAATGAATTCTACTAGACCTGACATTACTTATTCAGTAAGTAGGTTAAGCAGATATACTAGCAATCCGGGACATGATCATTGGGAAGCTTTGATCAAAGTGTTAAGATATTTAAAATATTCTTTAAATTATAGATTGCATTATACTAGATATCCACCAGTTTTAGAGGGATACAATGATGCAAATTGGATTTCTGATAATACAGAAACTAGGTCTACCAGTGGATATGTTTTTACATTAGGTGGAGCAGCAGTTTCTTGAAAGTTTTCTAAGCAAACTTGTATAACTCGCTCAACATAAAGTCTGAATTTATTGCATTAGATAAAACTCCTGAAGAAGCAAAATGGCTAAGAAATTTTTTAGAAGACATTCTAGTCTGGCCTAAACCTATAACGACAATTTTGTGATAGTATGGCAGCTCAAACAAGAGCAAAAAGCAGTGTGTATAATGACAAATCAAGACATATAAGGCGCAAGCATAGTACAATTAAACAATTGCTCTTCAGTGGAATAATTTCCTTACAATATATAAAATTAAAGGAAAATATTGTTGATCCTTTAACTAAAGGAATAAATAGAGAGCAAACTAAGTTCGCATCTATTGGAATGGGTTTAAAGCCAATACAATGAGTTGCACTGGCAAAAACCTAACCTATTTGATTGGAGATCCCATGGTATAGGTTCAATTGGCAAACTGGTTGAGTGAAACTCACTAAGTTAAACACACGTTATAACTCATTCTACAACTAGTGTGTGATGTTTGATGAATAGGTTATGTTGAACACATTTAATAACGTTAATATAAGAAAAATTAATGTTACCTATATGATAGTAAATGTGGGGTTGCATTTATGAGAATGAATATGGCTTAGTTCTCTAAAGCTATCATGAATCCGGGACATGTTCAGGACCAAAATGAACAAAATCGTATAAACTGGAATAAGAAAATATATATTATATTTGACTCATATTGTCTTAATTTACTCTTCTTAGGTAAACAGTTCAAGATCAGACATATCTATTGTATTACCAAGTACATTCGATATGATATCAACAGGGTAAGTTCAAGTCTGTAAGACACTTGTCCTGATATATAATATATTCTAATATTTATGGAATTAATTCAATTTTATTTATTTATTTATTTACTATATTCTTTATTTACTATTCAAATGTGGGGTATTGTTAGAAAAAATTATGTTTGAATAAAAAGAAAGAATTTTTGAATAGTCCCACATTGATAAAACTAAAGAGGTGTAGCTTAGATAAAAGGAAATTGTGTAGTAGTTTCCTTGGTTGAAAGACAAAAGAGACAATGGGCCCATCTTGGGCCCATATCCACAAATAATTGAAATCCATTATTTAAATGAATCAAAGACAAGCGCCTTGGGATAATTAATTTTATTTTATTTATTCATTCAGCCAGTATTTTAATTTTATTTATTTATTTATCTATTTGAATTTAGATTTTCGAATTAAACTACTGTTAACTGTCTTAAGACAGTTTTGGGAGGTTGTTGACAGTTTACTACTTTGGTGACTGTTTGAAAATTCATACCAATTTAAACACACTTCTTCTAGTTTAATAAATAATACTTTACTTAAGAAAATAAAAATCAATCTTTACACATAGAAGAGAATTCCATAAATTTTCACTAATTCCAATTTGACAGAAATTGGATTTGGTGCTGCAATCCGATTTGAATAGTTATATCCTGGGAGACAGATTTCATAGTCTTTAAGCACACAGGAAGGGAACAAATTCTGTTTTAGGACATTGCTAACGCAAGTCTTATTTTTTCTATTCACTTTATAATTATTTCTTTTGCAGTATTTTTAGTATTGTTTAACACTTTTTATGCACGCTTACATGTTATGAGGAAAGGCCTAACGCATGGCTTTGATGTGTCTCGATCATGTCATGTGTCCTTTATCTGTTGGTGTATCTGTGGCTCAAGGATAGCCCTTTGATTGGCAAGAATCTCAAGGCAAAAATGATTTTCCAGACCTCTGAGGCACTAATGGGGGACATGACCGCAATAGTCATCTGCACTACCATGGTAGACCCTCACCCACATTTTTTTCTAATTTTTTTGTTATATTTTTCATTGATTCCTCTTGACATTTTGAACATTTTGATGTGGCTCAAGGATAGCCCTTGGATTGGCAAGACTCTCAAGGCAAAAATGATTTTTCAGACCTCTGAGGCACTAATGAGGGATATGACCACAGTAGTCATCTGCACTACAGTGGTAGAGCCTCACCCACATTTTTTTCTAATTTTTTTATTATATTTTTCATTGATTTCTCTTGATATTTTGAACATTTTGACATGAAATTCGTCACCAAATTCAACTAGTTTTGCTACATTTTTCGAAGACTCTTGGTATGGTTGATTTGACATTTTTCTTCAAATTTTCATTTTCATTTTTTTCTAGATTCTTCTCAGCATTTTGGGCATTTGATATGAAGCTCGTTATCTAATTTAACCATTAAAGCCTCAAAATTATTTTTTAATGTTTCATGATTGACGTATCAATATGATCAATTTGGCCTGTTTTCATCCGATTTGGTTTTGGTGGATTGTGGTTGACTCCATGGTTGACCAAGGTTAGTTCATGATTAGTTAAATCATTTAAAATTTTGCGTGTTACATAACCCCATTTTCTAAATTTTTGATCTCAGATTTTAACAATTTTTAATTTCTTTCTCTCCCTCTCCTATTTTCAACCACTTTTTGTATATTTGTATGTTGAGTATGCCAAATTTATTGTCTAACTATTCTGGTGAATTGAAGTTTTACAATCATATAAAATGATAGTATTGTATCTTAAAAAACAAGTATTTTACATCATAAATATTTTGATAAGATACCATTTTTTTAAAGAGATAGACTCACATTTTAACCTCAGTTAATTAAATCAGTTGTTCTATTTAATGTCTATATCATTACTCTACTAAAATTTTGAGTCATTATTAGTCATGTTTTTTATTTTATCCAATATTCCTCTTTTAACACATTGCTTCGTTGGGTGTTGTTTGATTGAGATAATAAGATTAGGCTTGGGGCCTTAGTGCTAAAACTAAGGGTGTTCATTAACCCCAATAACCTAACCAACTTAAACTTTTTGGGTTGGTTTAGATTGAGATACATTGGTTATTTGTATTAGATTGGTTTTAAAATATTCAACCTGAAGGTTTAGGTCGAGTTTCGAATTAAATAATTAAAAACTGAAACATAACCAACTCAACTCAATCTAACTTTTTATTTCTTCTTCCTCTTCTTCTTCTTTTTCTTCTTTAATTATAAATATTTTTAAAAATAAATAAAACAAGTTCATGAAATATTTTTGCCACATATAAATGATAAACTTACGAGTAGGTATTTAAATTAATATAATTATTTATTTAAAATCAAGTCTTCTTTTTATAAAAGTATAATCTATTATTTTTAGAAATGAGAATTATCTTTTCATTTTTATAAATTATAGGTTTTACACTAGAAGAATTTTAACTTTAAAGACGATATTATTGAGTTTTACACATACTAAATTTACATAAATTAAAGTAATAAAAAACTTTTACAATATAATTATTTTTGTATGTTTTATGACTAACTATAAATTATAACTAGAAATAAATGTTAAAAAAAAATTTAATTTGATAAGTAAAAATATGAAGTTAGAATACTTGATCAAATCCTAATCGAACTTGAACGAAATTGATGTTGACTTTTTTCTTTTTGATTTGTTTTGTATAATCTAGTTCTTTTTTTTTTCTTTTCTTTTCTTTGGATGGATAAAATAAAAATAAAAAGTAAACAAATAAAATAAAATGTTATTGAGACGCTGGATAACTGCTAGTATTCCACGTGTACGAATTGACACGTCGCCCATGCCCGTGCCAGCCACGCGCTCTTCCTCCTAATTCAAGCTGAACCGTCCACCTCTGTCTAATCGAACGGCCCATATCGATCCACCAACTCTTTCGTTGTCCATCT
>JAJIYU010007765.1:0-18773 GCA_030144865.1 Tinospora cordifolia | reverse complement strand
TGAATCGCCTAATGTACAAAAGTGTTTGATATGCTTGGTTTGTTTGAATTGAAATAATGATTTAGATGTTTAGAAAGATCCACTGGGCTATGTGCTCACCCCTTCCTTCTACTTTTCAGGTAATTAATTTACATGAAGACCATGAAAATTAGATAGGTTCTTTTATTTTAAAAGTTTTTAATTTCTATGTAAGGACATGTCGCCCAAGTTTTAAATCTTCCACTGTAAAAGTTTTTCTTCAAGGATCAAATTTTGTACTCAATTTTATTTAATTAATTATGTTTATGAATTTTAGTTATTTCTTGTACTATTGCCTAATTAAATTCTTAAATTTAAGTTATGTTCTGTTAAATACAATCAAGGCATGAAATAATTAAAATAGAAAGAAAGTCAAGTGTGTGTCACTTGTAATGTAACACCGGCCCAGCCCGCCATTTGGTTTAGACCATTGCCAAGAAAATGGTGGTCGTGTCCAATGCTTAAAGATACAGAGGTTGGGGTGTTACATATCGTAAGGCCTCTCTTTGGACCTCCTCTAAAGTCTGGGCCCTGGATGTAGAAGTTGCCTGTCTAATAGCACCCCTCAGCCCCCGTCGATAGAATCCGGCTATCCCGCTCTGCTCAGCTATCAACCCCCTGGCATAAGCCTCTAGCTGTAGGAACCAGTGTGTGTACTCTCTAACGGTCATAGTCCCCTGTCGCAGGCTCAAAAACTCCACCTTCTTACGTTCTCTCTCAGTCTCGGGAAGTAAGCCTCTAGGAACAACTCCCTAAATCTAGCTCAAGTAGCGATCTGACCCTCTATACTCCTCATGGATCGCCACCATCTAGCAGCCTCACCCTATAACATATGTGTCGAGAAGAGAACCCAGTCTGCCTTAGTTAACCGTAGAGTCTCGGCGTTCTTCTCCATGTTGAGCAGCCAGTCCTCTGCTGTCTCTAAGCTGATACCGCCCCTAAATGTCATAGGACGTAGGTCCATAAAACTCTTGAGGAACCAAGTATGGGCTCCCTCATCCCTCTATCCGTCCTGGGCCGAGGCTGCGAGTACTACCATTGGCCCAACTGGTGGCTCAGCATCCAATGCCATGGGTGGAGCAGGCTGCGTTGCTGGCTCGGCTCTCTTCCTCTCCGCCTCCAGTCGATCTAGCTTCTGCATCAGTAAAGCTATCTGGGCCTGAGCCGCCTCATTAGAGGTCCTAATCACTGCCTCGAGTCTCTGTATATGATCTAGCTCGGGCTGAATAGGAGGGGGTGGTGGTGGTGTCGGCTCTCTAGGCTCATGTGGCGGTCTGCCCCGCCTAGGTGGTGTCGTACCTCGCCAGGGTGGCATATCTATATGCAGTTTAAATTGGACTATTGGTTATTCATATATTCAAAATAGACCTTACTCTAAAAGTTTACTGGTTATGTTCAAACACATTTTACTTCGTTCGAGGACTTGCTTACTTTTGCAATCATTCTGATATTGTATAGGTGCTCCACTTATTTGTGTTTGAACCGGGCTCCGATACCAAGTCTGTCGGAACCCCTGCTCTAAGCCAAGGATGGCCTGACCCGCACAGCGACCTGACGAACCTTTTCACCAAGACAAGTTCGCCCAACTACTGTTAAGCCCTTTGTAAAACTCATACGATCAGACGATATCAGAATAATTGGAACAATTAAAAGAAAAAATAAGCAACAACCAAAACGAAAGCATTTTATTTACATTAGTCTTTTCCAAAATACATATTTGACCATTTACATTAGTATAATAATGACCAACCTCAAAAGAAAAAGAAAAGACCAAAAGAAGTTGAGAAGGGAGTCGTCAGGGAGTCAGGCAATCACTACGCCTTTCTCCTCGTCAACCGCCGTAGAACCTGAAATGGTGATAGAGTAGTGAGCCTATAATCAAAGTGGCTCAATGAGTAGGAAGTTCAACATGTCATCCATAACCAGTATTCCAAAACCATGCAAATATGTATAAGTAATAAAGATGACATGACACTCAAAAGCATGGCATAGCATAAAAACAGTTATAAATAGTGCAACAGTTTCATAAAGTTCAAATCCATGACAGTTAAAAATGTATCCATGCTAGGTTAACTTAGCAACCCAACCTATGGTTATCGCTCGAGCGGGTCGTAAGTCAGGCATACTGGCCACTTGAGCGAGTTGTAAGCTAGGCGTGCTTCTCGGACACCCTAACCCCGGGTTCGGTCCTCAAGTGTCGTCACTCGAGCGGGTCGGAAGCTAGGTGTGTTAACCATACGCCCTACCCCACGCTCGGACCTCGAGTCAGATCTCATCGTGTACCCTGACCCCCGCGCTCGGATCTCGAGCCCTTGGTCTCACTACTGTGTACATCTAACTACCTTAAAACCAATCAGATGCATTTAAACCTTTTGAAACCATTAAAACCATGACATATCATGCAAGTTTTATGCAAGGAAAAAAAATCATAGAAGACACCTGAGTCAAACTACTCACAAGGATGCTTCGTTCCCGACGCTCCTCTCGCGATCTGTCGGGTCCCGCTAGTACTTGGTCCTGTGAAATCGACGTAACTTCATAATATTAACATGAAACTTGGCTTATTCTAACCGTACATCATTGGTCAATTAATAACTTGACCTAAGCAAGAATAGTTCACCTATGTTTGTTCAACTTGCCTTAGTTGCTAAGTCAATTTGATTGACCTTGGTCAATCTCGGTCAACCTTAGTCAACCTATCACTTGCTGACCTAACTGGTCAACAGAGTCCCCACTAGTCAATTCTGGTCTTCATGGAGTCAATTGGCCAGAAAGGGGTCAATATTCCCAATTCCCATAGCTTAGCCACAACATTAGCCTATGGTGCTATCTGCGCAACCATCTTCCCAATTTTTCTACGGGCAATCCGTACATCGGATTTGCACCAAAGCTTGCAAAACTGTTCTAGACTCCTTAAAGTTTTTCCAGAATTTTGAATCATTATTTTTGGACATAATTTACTAGGGTTTCCAGGTAGAAATACAGAGACTGTACAGATGCCATATACTCTGTGATAGGTAGTGTATGTTTGCCTAAATTGACCTACCTATACTTATTAGAATGCTCTGAAATTTTGTAGGAAACTTCAACACATATCTAAGGGTCTCTCCACCAAATTTCAGCTCAATCTACCAATTTGGTCAATTAATTTCATCTCAGAAATTTTAGGCAGATTGGAGAAAATTTCTGGGTTCATAGATTCTACTATCTTTCTAGTGTTCTTTTCCCTCATTAAATCACAATTCCATGGGTTGTTTCTTGTGTCTAATTGTAGTTTACAGGTCATAACACATCCGCTAATCACAAACACTTCGAATCAGTAACATGCAACATCAAAAACATGTCTACCATTCCATCAATATTCTGCTATATTCTAAAAAACACAAGAAATCTATTCTAGCACCCTACAATCATGGCATATTTAATAGTATAACAAAACACATCCACAAGAGCTCAAGGTTAGGTCTTTATACATTTCTGCAACCTCTACTATGGGGTCTACAATGCCTCTAGTTCCAGCTTGAAAGGGTGCCTTTAGGTGTCCTAAATATAGCTTCTATCATGGTCTCAAATTGTTTTTATTAGCACTGCTGCAACAATATGTCTAACAGTTAGCAATAGTGACTTGTAAAACGCATCAAATGTTTCAATTTCTGGTTTCTACCACTTTGACACTTGAATACTCATGATAAGGAGTAGAATGATAGATTTTTACCTCAGGGACGTACCTAGAGTGGTTCAAGAGTGAGCTTTCCCAAGGTTGTTCCAACTGTCTTTGTTACACAGCTGTGACAGTGAGTAAGTAATCAACTTCAAGGGTCCAAAAATCATGTACAAGGCCCTATTTTTTGTTCTCTAACTCTTGGGGGTCAAAGCACATACGAAAATGAGGAGAGTGAACAATTTTACCTCCAAAAAGGAACTGGAAATGGCCAAGGTTCAAAGCTCCAAAGGTGGTTCCAGCACACACTTTCTGGTTTTTCTGGGTTTGAATAGTGTGGATAACATCTCTTCTTGATGATTTCTGCTTCAGATAGCTCCAAGACTGAGCAAACCACTTGTGGAACTTTGTAGATGGTGGTACAAGCTTCAAATCAAACTATAGTTAGTTAGATTTGGTTGAGAATTGAGAAAGATCTAAACTAGGAAAGTTGGCTATAGAAATCTGGAATTTCTGGACTTGAGCTCAAAGAAGACCTTTTGGTTGCATGGAGGTGCTTGCTTGGGAAAGATGAGGGTGACATGTGGGTACCCAGGTGGCACTCAACCTCACATGCTGGATGCCCAGTTGGCAGCATTCATTGGCCACAATGGAGGCCATGAGTTGATGGCAAAACCTTGGATTGTAAACCATGAGCTCCCATGATTTTGTGCTGAAATTCTGTTGGAAATTCATCAAAAATCCCAAAAATTTGCTAAAATTCGCCTAAAATTCGCATTATCCCGCACTAAATACAACAAAAAAGAAATCTGGACCCTGTTCATTGGGTGCATGGGCCGGCCGGGTGGACGGGCCAACCCATGCGCCCGGGCCGGGTTAGCGCGGGCTGGATCCCGCGCCCGACTGGCGCTAGTTGGGCCCAAGGCCCGATCGAAGTCTTGGCCCGCACAGGCCGTTCGGCCTGTGCGTGCTAGACTTCCCTTTTTATTGTTGTTTTATTTCCTTTTTTCTCATTCCGTACATATACCTATATATATATATATATATATATATATATGTATGTATAGTATGTATCTTATATCAAAATTTTGTATTTTTTTTCCAAAATTATAAAATTCACTAATCCATCATTTTTCATCAAAATACCACTATTATACCTTATTTTATCATTTATTTAATTATTTTCTCCAAAAATTGAATAATTTCTCCAAAAATCATATTTTTCTCTAAAAATTTCATTTATCATTCTAAAAATTTCATGATTATTCCAAAAATTTATAAATCAATCCTAAAGATCATTCCTCTCAAGAAAACACATTTTTTCAATAGTTCATGTGTTTTCTCCTTAAAATTGCATTTTCTCATATTATTTCTATTTTCTTTAATAATTAATCCAAAATTAAGAAAAATTGGAGAAAATTTTGTATTTTCTCATTAAAATTTTCGAAAATACATATAATACATATATGTCGGATCCATCAATCCTATGCCAAAAACATGGGTCATCACAAGTGGTCTCTCCTCTATTTTTTTCAAGTGTGTATGTGTGAATTTATGAATATTTGTAAGTATTTTCTTCTCAACTATTGTTTTCTATTTGCAGCAAATTTTGTCTAGCTTTTTGTAAACTAGAAAAGTGACTGCCTACAAACCTTTTCATGAGTTTTGTACTTGTTTGGTTTAGAATAATGCACCTTGTATCTAGCAAGTACAACTTTTTTGTAATGAAATATACCAACTTGCAATATTTTTGCTTTATATGCATCCAATAAATATATTTTAATTTATTGCTTGTTGAACGTTTTTATTAGGAAATTGAAGAGATGATAGCTAGTGTTCTTGGAGTGAAAGTATTCCTGACCATAGCAGGAAACATTCTTATAGGCATGCCTTTTTAAACAAGGATGAAGTGGAAGTATTCAAACATACAATAGGAGTAGTGCATACATTCTAGCTTTTGTATATAAATCAATAGTCAATGGTTCACATGTATTCATAAAACTTGTTGAGAGTATCTCAATAGAATTGCAATTCTTTACACAAAAAATTTAGTTTTGTTTTTTTCCATTTTTTTTCCTTAGTTTTGTGTTTCTTAGTCTCATTGTGTCTCTTATTACTTCAAAGATGAACACATAGATCTTTATAACATCTTTTGTAATTGGTTGGAAATTTAGTTTGCCACTATGGGTTCTTTGCACAACATTTTACATGGTATGCATATGTTTAATACATTTCCTTCAAATTTTACAATAGTTTGACTCTTGTTTGAACAACTCCTTAATTAATAACCGACTATATAATGCCAATTTTTTGCTTGTTCTCAGTAGGAAGGAAAGGAGTAGAGGGGGCGATCTGTGGTCTTGTACTAAGCTGGAACCAAAGAGTCAAAATTGCTCATGGTGTAGCTAGAGGTCTCCAATTTCTTCATGAAAAGGTCCAGCCCCCTATAGTCCATCGAGACATCAAATCGAACAATGTTCTTTTACTTGATGACTTTATGACTTAATGCTTTTAACATTTTACTAGTTCATGAAACTATCCCTAATAGCAATAGAATTGTTATTTCTTATAGTTGGTGATGTTTCCAGATGCTTGATTCGTCCTGTTTCTTGCTTTTCAGGTATGCCATGACAAGACAGCTGACATAGAAAAGTGATGTTTCCAATTTTGGTGTTAGAGCTTTTGACAGGAAGAGAATCTGTAGATCATGCCAAGCCTAAAGGACAACAAAGTCTTGTTACTTGGGTATGCATTTATGCCAGAGTTTAATAGTAGTTTTTATGTTACTACTCATATGTCTAAGGATTATATATATGTTGCATTGAGCTATCTTATATATTATACATTAATTTTATCCATAAGAACTACTATAGATGATGCATGCATGCAAGTTGCAAACAACAAGAAGAAGAAAGACACTAAAGGTTGGTGGCAATTTGCAAATGATCGTTTCAAAATATGATTTAAAATCATTATTTCTTTTAAATGTCCGGTTGACTCTTTCAATTTGTGGATATTGCCTGCACTATTTGTTTTTTATGTTGTATTTTGATGTGGGCGTTTGAATTTACACTTCAAAAAAGTGTACATTTAAGAAATTTTCATTTGAAACATGATTGGGACAAACCATATTCTGGTGGCTTTCTAACCCTAGTTTCTGTTGTAGTTTCTCAGGGTGCACAAGAAATATTTAGACTTCTTCCCCATGCTTTTGTGGATCCAAGAACACTTCCACAACTTACTGGAATGATAATTGTCATTTTTATTTTCTTCTACATACTAGCTTTGCATTCAACTATTAATTATCTTACAAGTATCATATGACATGTCCTGGCTCAGTGGTTGTATGTTAAAATGTCACAAGTACTGCCTTTCTATTACTTTTTCATGTTATCTTTTACTAGGGAAAATATTAAGAATAGAACTAGTTATTGATTTTTTTTACTAGACTGGTGAATGAGTTTCATTAGCTCTTCAAGGAAAAATTTCAATTCCCAGTATATTTTATAATGAATTCATGGGGCCTTCTTGCCTTTTACACGATTGTGCTTTCAATGAGAATAATGACAAAGTCATATGACCCCTAAATTCTTCTAGAAAACTTTCATCCACATCTTTCTTTCTCTTTGTCATCTAAGCCCTCACTTCCTATTCCTTTCCCACATGTGCAAGTCCTATGGAGAGCACAAGTACCTTCCAAAGTAAAATTTTTGGCTTGGGTAGTTGGTCATAGCAAGGTTAACACCAATGAAGTGCTCCAACAGAGATTCCCAAATATGTATTTGTCCTATAATTTATGTAATCACTCACCGTAATTTTTCTTATCAGAGTTGTAAAGATATTGGTATAAGGGTGTTCATGAAATGTTAAGACAAGAACGTGGATTGCATGGAGACATCAAATCAACCCAATGTGAGATTTGCAAACCTAATTCCAATATATTTTACATCCAGCAATAATAAGAACAAAAAACAATGGGAGTGATCTAATTATATGATAGAATCATGCATAGATGTTTCATCTGGTGCTAATTACAAGATTGGTTGTGTCTGATAGATTTTCTACATGGCAATCTTTCTCAACAATTTCCTACAAGCAAAATTCTTTAATTCAATTGTTACATTGTTTGTAATGAAAGAACTTATTCAATTTTTAACTTTGTAATAAGAGAGTTTTGTAGAGTTGCAACTCTTTATACCAAAAATTCAATTTTGTAAAACTCTTCTCTTTCTAGCATTAGTTTTATGTTGTGAGGAGTTAGAACCCATTCAATTTTTATAGTGATAAAATATTTGGATCCAATACACTTTATTTTATAGATTTAATTGCATCATGAAGAATATTTTTTTTATTCAATATTTATCTAATTTTGATATTTTAAAATGTTAAAAAATAATAATTAATTTTACAAAGTGGAAGCAAGGCTTTAAGTCCCATTATACTGTGAAGCTTGAAAAAATAGATGCATGGTTAAGGTCGCTAAAGGTCTCCTTCAATGCCAAGCTTTACACACATGCACACATCATTTGGCTATAGCCCTTATCAATGAGCCTACAGTTAAGGCTTTAAGCATAATTTACACTACAACCAAAAATTATTTCTACACCATTAGCTACAAAGAATGGCTACAAGAATGTTGATTGGTTTTGCATCATGTGAAAATGCAAAGTGCCTAGGGTATATTTTTAATTTAGCTAGGGTTCAAGTAGTGGCATTGAATGTCGATCAATAAGGACCCGTTTGGTACACAGGATGGGATAGGATTATTTTAGTGGGATAGGATAGGATGAGATAGGATGGGATATAAAAATTTTTAAAAAATATTTTTAAAAAAAAAAATAAAAGTAAAACTTTTTTTTTTGGGGTGGGATAACTCAATCCCACCCAAAATGGTGGATTTGAGTTATCCCACCAACATGGGATTAAAAAGTGGGCCCGGACAAAAAATTGTCCTATCCTATGTAGTTCCAAACACCGAATTAGGACAATTTTTTGTTCTATCCTATTCCAATCCCATAAAACAAACAGGGTCTTAGATCTTAAAATTGTAGATTAGTATAAAAGAGTCTATTTTCCAACCTTCAAATGAAGCTGCCCTTATTGTTGTGACACAAAGATGCTTCCAAAAAGATTATGTGCCTTAAGATAAAGAATTATCCTTATAATTATGAACAGCTTGAACACTATTAAAAGACTAACTTCAAAAAAATATACCATGAGAACAATTTTCAAAAAAAGGGCAAGAGAACCCACACAGGGAAGTAGCAGCGTCACAACTAAAAAAAATTAATCATTGACACTCAAAAAATGGTTTCTTAAGCGACATCTATAATTGAGCCTAAATAGTAAAAAAAAAAAAAGATTCCATTAGAACAATAAGAACTACTTGTGTTGAAGATGAAAGAATAGAATGCTCTTATAAATCTAATGAGAAAGTCTTTATAGCTTACAAACGGAAGGTAAGTAGACAACAAGCAGAAGTTGCCACCAAAGAAGTATGCTACAATACTAGAGTCAATAAAAGAGGAGCTTTACACATGGTACATGCACAAATTGGCATGACCCCAATGATCACTGTATTTGACAATGGATTGAACTAGGATTTGATTGTGGAACAACTTGTAGTATAATTGCAACTGACATGCAATTATACTACTAGTAATGAAAAATCTTGTGATCATATGAAAGACTTCAAGTTGCAGGTAAACGGTTAACGTACGTTCAAGTTTGCTATAAATGAAAAATCTTGTGATCAAATGACATGCAATATGTTACTTAGATTCATGTGTTGCTAGTAAAAGATAAAAAAGGTATCTCCAGTCCTAATATCAAAGGAGAAAAAAGAAGTTTCAATTAACTCATGTTAGTTCAAGCGATAAAGTACATATGGTTAACACATTAAAATGTTCAACTTATGGTTCGGCCAATTAAGGATAAATCTTTTAGCTTGATGAATATTTATGGTAATGATTGTGAAACATATAAAAAAAGAATTGTGACAATTCTTATATACTACAACTGGAAAATATTATATATGTAAGAACCAAAGGGGTTACCACCATGAAGACAAGCAGAAGATCAATTGTTGTCTCATATTACCGTAAGTTTGTGTTAAGATTTAGAATTGGCATGCTTGGTGTCCCTCTCGATTGCCTTTCCTTACTTGTTCTGGAATAATCCAATGAGGGATATGCTTCTTACTTTAAAGATCCTCTAGAATCTTAAAACTGATAAATATATTTTTTAAAGTAATATCTTGCTAAACATTCTTTCTAAATTCTCTAATTTCGTCACTATAGTAAGTTTCTCAGTTTGCAGCCAACGGCTTCTGCATTCCATGATTACCGTCTGGATTCATTGGATTACTGCCAACGGTTCTCTAATTTCCATTTATTCTCGCTATTTGCTTCATCCTTGTTTTAGAACTTTTGGATTAGCTGGAGGTTGCTTTTAGAAAATGTTCTAGTCTTCGGAAACTATGAAAAAGACAGAATCGTGTTGCTACAAAAAGTTTCAAGCCATAAGTTGTGTTTCTGGAAGTAATAGATTTTTGGAAATCTGTTTTCCCGCATTCTGTGCCAACAGTATCTGATCACAGTTCATCTCACAGCTTGCCCAGAAATCTTTTGTTATCCTAACCTGCTATAGAAAGCCCTTGAATTGATGCCTATTTATTTGGGGACGATTGCAGACTTGATCATCACTCAGAATTAATTGTGAGTAACTGAATTGTGTTTTGATTGGTATTATTGTAATAGTGGTTGAGTGATCTTTTGTGAACGAGTGCAATTACATCTGTTAGATTGGAGAAGGTTGCGTAGAGACTGCCTGATAGTCTAAAGTGTATAAGTGGCTCGGTTCCAAGATTGCTAGAGGTTTAAGGTAGTGTGTAACTGCTGTAAGAAGAAGGTTTCTTGCTGTGAAGCAGTGTGTAATTCTCTAACCTTAGTGAAACTTCTTTATCGGGCAAGGCCCGACAGACGTAGGCTGTTACGCTGAACTGCGTTATCAATTGTTGTGTGCTATCATCTGTTTATTTGTGACTCATATTTTTTTTTCAATTAGTATCAGAGCGGGTCACCACTCTGTTAGTTTTGTTGCCTCTAACGTGGTAGGTGCGATCCAAAGAACTCTATGAGTCACTCAATTCCAGTTCGTCATCACCCTAAAGAAGGTGGATCCATATCACGTCTACCACTTCTTGAAGAGGGAAACTACACTTACTGGAAGACAAAGATGCGTATTTTTATACAATCCTTAGATGAATATGCGTGGAGAACCATGGAAGAAGGATGGTTTGAACCCATCTCTAAAATTAGTTCTGGTGCTAAATTGAAATCAGACTAAACTGAAGAAGAAAGAAAACTCTTTCTAGCTAACTCTAAAGCACTTAACACGATCTTCAATGTTGTTGACACAGAATAGTTCAAACTGATCTCTACTTGTGTTACTACAAAAGAGACATGGGAACCTCTTCAAACTGTCCATGAAGGGACCAACGTTGTACGTATCTCTGACTCCAACTTCTAACTTCTCAGTTCGAACTATTAAAAATGGAAGAACAGGAAAGTATCTCAAACTTTAACAGTAAGCTTCATGATATAGCTAACCAAGCTTTCCAGCTAGGGAAGAAGTACTCAGATGAGAAATTGATAAGGAAAACACTTAGATCCTTACCATCAAGGATTGCAGCAAAAGTAGCAGCCATTGAAGACGCCAAAGATATCTCAAAAATGTGATTCGACGAACTTATGGGTTCTCTTCAAACCTATGAGATGAGCCTTTCAAACCAAAAATCTGAGAAAGGAATTGCGCTTCAGGCTAAATGCAGCTCGCAAGACAAGGAAGATGACATTGCTCTTATTACCAGAAACTTTTCAAGATTCCTAAAGAAGTATGGAAAACCACACCCTTCCTCTAAAATGAAATCTAAAAATAAGAAATCTGTCAAAGATTTTTCACAATCAGATAACAAATTCAAGAATATCAAGTGTCATGAATGTAGAAGTCTGGGTCATATCCAAGCTTAATGTGCAAACACATTAAAGAAAAAATCCATGAATGTCACTTGGAGTGATGAATCAGATTGCAGTCAAGATGAAGATGAGGGAATCACAAGCAACTTTGTTGCATTTGCTGCCCCAGTCAGATATGATGACTCTACTACCTCAAAAAGCGAGGACGATGAGGTAAGTATTGATGAATTCAGAAAAACCTATGAACTTATGTACCAAAAATGGTTGCAGGTTGGCTCTCTGAACAAAGAACTGGAAGTAGAAAATTGTCAACTGAAAGAACAGCTTGATGAACACTGTTGAACATACACTCCAACGCCTTAACACAGGAAAGGCAAAATTGAATGAGCTGCTTGACAAAGGATAAAGATCTAATTGCAGAGGACTAGGATACAACACTTCTGAAAACTCAAATGAGCAGACCATACCAAAAACTGAAGCAAGAAGAGTTCTTGTCTGTTACTACTGCAACAAATAAGGACACAAATGGAAAAGATGTCACAATCTAAAGAAAAGTATTTTATAGAAGAAAGGTCGCCCTCCTGTTTAGAAGTGGATACCCAAAAGGAAAAATAGAGCATTTGTTGCTCACACCGCTCTATCTGCCTATGCTGATGAATCGTGGTACCTTAACAGTGGGTGCTCCAAACACATGACAGGTAATAAACGATTTCTTACCTCTTTTTGTGCAAGGGAAAATGGACATGTAGCGTTTGGAGATGGAAGGAAAGGGAGAGTCATAGGCAGAGGAACAATGAATGTTGTAGGACTACCCAAGCTAAGGGATGTTCTGTTTGTCGAAGACCTGAAAGCCAATCTGATCACTATTAGCCAATTGTGCGATGATGAACTTGTTGTAAACTTCACCAAGGAAGGGTGCAACATAGTGGATGGCTCAGGTATGTCAATTATGAAAGGTGTGCGCACAGCAGATAACTGTTATCAGGTTGAAAAAAGTATCATGAATCTTCTAAAATAGTGCCACAACACTGTCCTAAACTCTCTAGAAATTTGGCACCAGAAACTTGGACATGTTAACTTCAAGACATTAAAGAATATCAGTAATATTGGGACAGTTCAAGGACTTCCTAAACTCAACTCTGATCATGTTGCTGTGTGTGGGCCATGCCAGTTAGGAAAACAGAAAAGGATGAAGCATCCTCCTACACAAGTTTCAACTACTAGTCAAATTTTGGAGCTTCTCCATATGGATTTGTTTGGACCTATGCAGACAGAAAGCATTGGACGAAAATGGTATGTATTTGTTTGTGTTGATGATATTTCAAGATTCACTTGGGTTAACTTTCTCAGGGAGAAGTCAGAGACTTTCAAAAATTTCAAGACCCTTTGTAGAAAAGTTTAGAATGAAAAAAATGTCAGTATCCAAAAAATTAGAAGTGACCATAGAAGGGAGTTTGAAAATTAACACTTCACAAATTTTTGCAATGAACTCAGTATAAGTCATGAATTTTCAGCTCCAAAAACTCCTCAACAAAATGGATTGGTTGAAAGGAAGAATCAGAGTCTTCAGGAAATGGCTAGGGTAATGCTCCAAGCAGCAAATCTGTCAACAAAATTCTAGGCAGAAGCTGTAAATACGTTTGCCTACACCATTAACAGAATTTATCTAAGGTCGGGTTCCTCTCAAACTCCTTATGAACTATGGAAAGGAAGGAAACCAAATGTAAGTTATTTTCATATTTTTGGCAGTACTTGTTTTATACTAAATGATAGGGAACAACTAGGAAAGTTTGATGCCAAAAGTGATGAAGGTATATTCTTGGGGTATTCAACCAATAGCAAAGCATACCATGTGTTCAACAATCGAACCCAGTGTGTGATCAAGTCAATCAATGTTACAGTTCATGACTATGATAGGGAAGAAAAGAGTAGCAGCAGCTCACAGGTTGAAGAATGTGGTTCTGAAAGTGATCTAGAATATGTTGAAGATACTGTCAAAACTACTGTCGAGACAGAGGATGTAACAGAGAATCACACAAGTAATTTTGGAAGTTTAGAATCAGAACAGCCCAAAGGACCTTCCTCCAGAATTCAACTCAATCACCCATCCGACCAGATTATTGGTGATCCTAGTCAAGGAAGGCAACCCAGAAATGTTCCTCGAAGAAACTATAAAGAAATGGTACGCTTTTCATGTTTTACCTCTTCAATTGAACCTAAAATTGTCCAAGAAGCTCTCCTTGATAAAACTGGATAGCTGCCATGCAAGAAGAACTAGAATAATTCGAAAGAAGTTAAGTATGGAAACTTGTCCCTAGACCATTAGACGTCAATGTTATTGGGACAAAATAGATTTTCAAAAATAAAACTGATGAACTTGGAAACATCACAAGAAATAAAGTTCGCCTTGTGGCTCAAGGATATACTCAAATTGAGGGGATTGATTTTGATGAAACATTTGCGCCCATGGTTCGTCTCAAATCAATTCGAATTCTCTTAGCTGTTGCTTGTCCTCAAAACTTTAAGCTTCATCAAATGGATGTTAAAAGTGATTTTCTTAATGTCTATCTAAATGAAGAAGTGCTTGTGGAACAACCTAAAGGATTTGAAGATAGTAAACATCCTCACCATGTTTATCGACTCAAAAAGGCTCTCTATGGGTTAAAGCAAGCACCTCGTGCATGGTATGAACGTCTCACCGACTTTCTCATCTACAAAGGATATACTAGAGGTACGGTTAACAAAACCCTCTTCTTAAAATTCTAAGGTAAGCATTTGGTTATTGCTCAAATTTATGTAGATGATATTATTTTTGGCTCTACCTCTCTTGTCTTATCTAATGAGTTCTCAAAGCTGATGAAAGATGAATTTGAAATAAGCATGGCGGGCGAGCTAACCTACTTCCTTGGGCTTCAAATCAAACAATGCACTGAAAGTACGTTTATCTCTCAAACCAAATATGCTCAGAATCTTGTCAAAAGGTTTGGCTTGGAAACCGCTAAACACATGAGAACTCCTATGAGCTCTACCGCCAATATTACAAAAGATGAAGTAGGAAAAGACGTTGACCAGAAACTCTACCAAAGTATGATTGGCAGCCTTTTGTATCTAACTGCAAATCGACTTGACCTTAGTTTTAGTGTAGAAGTTTGTGCAAGGTATCAGGCCGCTCCCAAAGAATCCCACATGTCCGCTATGAAACAAATTATTCAGTATATCAGTGGTACCCCAAACTTTGGCATATGGATGTCTAGAGGCAGCAACCTCAATCTTGTAGGGTATAGTGATGTTGAATGGGCAGGAAATATTGAAGATCGAAAGAGTACATCGGGAGGTTGTTTCTATATTGGAAATAATTTAGTTGCATGGATGAGTAAAAAACAAAATTGTGTCTCACTGTCAACTGTGGAAGCCGAATACATAGCTGCTAGAAGCTGTTGTGCACAGCTTCTATGGATGAAGCAAATGCTCGCAGACTACGGAATCAAACAAGATAGTGTGGTTCTATACTGTGACAACAAGAGTGTCATAGACATTTTGAAAAATCATGTTCAACACTCAAGAACAAAACACATTGACATTCGACACCATTTTATTCGTGAACTGGTAGAAGACAAAACTATTTTGCTGAAACACGTTATAACTGAAAAACAGATTGTAGATATCTTCACTAAACCTCTTGACCATGCTCGCTTTGAATCATTGAGAGCATCACTGGGTGTTTGCATTAAGTAATTGCAGCACTTATTGCATTTTTCTTTTTATTTTTTCTTTTTTTCTTTTCCAAGTTTTTTTCAGTTCTCAATGTTTTCTGGGTTGTTCACGATGTCATTTCATCTGTTTTCTTCATTACGGTTATTGGAAAGGCACTCCGTCATTATGAAGCACCTCTAAGGCTTCCACCACACTCAGCTATTTAAACCAACCTTCTCATCACTACGTTCCTCACAACATCTCTAACAGCTCTTCTTCTTCATCTTCATCATGGTTTTGTCCCGGTTCAAGAGTGGTCGTGAATCTGTTCCTCCAGTTTGCTTCGTCAAAGAATTCAACCCTCATCCTTGCCGGTTCAAGATTCAGGCCCAGAAGTCAGTTCGTCCCATGCCAGTCACAATTGAGTCTGATTCTGCCGAGGACGACGTTTCGATCACAAACGTGCTTGCTCAAATGGCACAGTTGCATCACAACCCTAGTATTCGATCCAGAATTCGTAGCGCATCAGGTTCAATCTCTCGCTCTCTTCCTGTTCCCTCTGTTATTCCACCATCTCCTTCGGGTTCGAAGATACGAGTGTCAAAATTCTCTCGATCTGCCCCGAAACTTCCTTAGAGTTGTCCTTCACAGCCGTCCCCTACGTCTCCCACACCTCCTGTCACTACCAAACCAACCTCCTTTCCCAACACTAAGAAAACAATTGTGTCCAAACCACCTATTCAAAAGCCTCCTCCTTATTCCTCTGAGTCAAACTCTGACCAGGAGCCCACTGGTCCCACCAATGCATCCGTTCCTGATCCTCAGTCCTGCCCGAGTCCTAGGGATACTCTAGGTCCCTCTAATCCGTCCCAAGACACAACCAACCCCATTCCTGATCCTTCTTCCTCTACGCCTTCCAAAATTCATGCCTTTAATGCAAAAACTCCCCTGTTCAATGATTTCTCAAGAAAAACTTTGTGGTCCAAAAGTCATTCAAAATCCTTCCTTGTTGAACATATAATCAATCAGGCTAATTTCATGAAGGCAGGTCTGATTGAGTCACTTGATAGACAACACATTCTGCACTTGGTGACATGTCACTCCTTTTACCCTCCATCCCTGGTCTGAAAGTTTTATGCTAATCTCTCTTCAACTGTCATTGACTCTAAATCTTCGTGGTACCATGTCAACTATGTTCGTGGTCAAGTTATTTCCTTTTCTCCAACTGACTTGTCCAAGCACCTTGGCCTTCCTTCAGCGTTTGGTGACCCTCTGCATCTCTTCGACCTTGATGTTGATATGAACGAAGTGGCCAGAGTTCTCACTGGTGATGCTAACAGGACATGGCCTGGTGCCGAGGGTTTCAAGGGTTTTTCGCTCACTGTTAAACATGCCCTACTCTTTTGGATCTCCTTACATGTCTGGATGCCCTCTGCTCACAACTCAAAAGTGTATCATGATCGTGCCATACTCTTATTCGCTATTAGTACTGGCCTTCAAATCAATATAGGATAAATCATGTTTGATGCAATTGTTAAAATTGTTGACTCTGCATCACACTACAACAAATTCTTTCTGCCCTACACAATCTCATCCTTCCTTCATGACAAGTACAATGTCCAAATTCCTTCTCCTAAAAGGTTACCGGTTCAGGAGGAGATCCGCATTCTCAAAAAATTGTTGGACTGTCACACAGTTGACATTGAGGGGGAGTGGAATCATGCGCCTCAATCTACTACCTCACATGTTGCCCCTGTTGAATTCTCAGATCAACGAAGCTATATTGGGTACTTAACTGCACGCCTTGCCTATATTACTGCAGAACAGCAACACATACAATCCATTCTGTACAGTCTCACTGATTGACATCATCCTTGACATTGTGTGTGCAAAAAAGGGGGAGATAATGGGACGTCTGGTTCTTTTTGTTTGTCCTAGGATGTTTGCTTAATGTTTGTCTGTTGATAGTTAATCTTTACTTGTTATTTCTTTTTGCTTCTGTCTTTTTAGTATGTGCTTAATGTAGTCACACCTTGAAATGACTATTTTTGTGTTTTTCAAAACAGTGTTAATTCAATCTCTCTTTGTGCTATCTGCTGTATGTTTTTACACCAAACAATGCCAAAGGGGGAGATTGTTAAGATTTAGAATTGGCATGTTTGGTGTCCCTCTCGATTGCCTTTCCTTACTTGTTCTGGAATAATCCAATGAGGGATATATTTCCTACTGTAAAGATCCTCCAGAATCTTAAAACTAATAAATATATTTTTTTAAAGGAATATCTTCCTAAACATTCTTTCTAAATTCTCTAATTTCGTCACTATAGTAAGTTTCTCAGTTTGCAGCGAACGGTCTCTGCTTTCCATGATTATCGTCTGGATTCATTGGATTATTGCCAATAGTTCTCTATTTTCCATTTATTCTCGCTATTTGCGTCATCCTTGTTTTAGAACTTTTGGATTAGCTGCAAGTTGCTTTTAGAAAATGTTCTAGTCTTCAGAAACTATGAAAAAGACAGAATCGTGTTGCTACAGAAAGTTTCAAGCCATACGTTGTGTTTTTGGAAGTAATAGATTTCTGGAAAACTGTTTTCCCTCATTCTATGCCAACAGTATCGGATTACAGTTCATCTCACAGTCTGCCCAGAAATCTTCTGTTATTCCGACCTGCTATGGAAAGCCCTTGAATTGATGCCTATTTATTTGGGGACAATTGTAGACTTGATCATCACTCAGAATTAATTGTGAGGAACTTAATTGTGTTTTGATTGGTATTATTGTAATAGTGGTTGAGTGATCTTTCGTGAACGAGTGCAATTACATCTGTTAGATTGGAGACGGCTGTGTAGAGACTGCCTGATAGTCTAAAGTGTATAAGTGGCTCGGTTCCAAGATTGCTAGAGGTTTAAGGTAGTGTGTAACTACTGTAAGAAGAAGGTTTCTTGCTGTGAAGCAATGTGTAATTCTCTAACCTTACTGAAACCTCTTTATCGGGCTAGGCCCCGCAGACGTAGGTTGTTACGTCGAACTGCGTTATCAATTGCTGTGTGCTATCATATGTTTATTTGTGACTCGTATTTTTTTTTTAAGTTAGCACCTATTATCTATTACAAAAACTGATGAGTTGAAATGACAAATACAAGAACTTCAACAAAATCATAATTAGACTAGTTCTTTTCTAGCTAGTTTTTCATTGCCTTTGTGCTAAAAGAAAGATCTATTAATTATATAGCCTTTTCGACAAAATCACCATTAAAAACCAGTATTGCAGACTATGGATATCAACAAAATCACCATTAAAAACAAGTATTGCATACTAGCGATACCATAGTGAAAATAGGGTTATTGTTACAAATTATGTATCTTCTTGAAAGAACGTTGATTGTCTTTAATTGAAAAAGCTTATTCATCTTCATTAAGATGGCA
>JAJIYU010007764.1:0-18779 GCA_030144865.1 Tinospora cordifolia | reverse complement strand
ATTTCTTAAGCAATTCCTTAAATTTTATAATTAATTCTACTAAACCTTAATTTTCATTTAATTATCAAATTAAGGTCTTATTTGTCTATTTTATATTATATTTCCAATATAATTTTATTTTTTATGTGCCAACCCACAATTTACACCCGAAAATTTCTTAGAATCTTTATAATTTATTCAACTTATTTTATTTATTTAAAATTTTTTGAAAAAATTCTGGGGTATTACAGTTAGGGTCTCGAAATGCATTAGGTATTTAAATGAGTTAAAAGCTCTTTAAATGTTTAAATTCATTGTAAATGATGAAGCATCAACCAATGGAAATGAATGTCAAAGAAAGAATTCTATTCTAAATAGGATGTTGATTGTTTTTATGTGGGAAAACATTGAATATGAGTTCTTCAAACTGTTTGGTTGTTTTTAAGAATGTACCAAAGCTAAAATTTGCTATTTTGAGTTTCATGTGTACATAGATGGTTAAGAATGCTACAAAATGCAAATTTGTGAATAAATTAGCGTATAATTAAGGAATTAGGCACTCAAAAGTAACAATTCCCCTCTAATTGATGAACTAACCAATAAAAGCTTTCTTAAACTATGAAAATATACTTTCTTTATGAGTGAAAACCAAAAATAACCTTTTAAACTAAAATACCAATTGCAAGAGTGTCAAGAGAACAGTAGAAGGTCGTTTGAATTCTACAAGTATTGAGCATCTATAGATATGATAGAAAGTAAAGCTTATTGTTAATGCAACGCTTCCTTAGAAGACTTGGGGCCATTGAGCTCCTTTGGTATCTGAATGAGCTACAAAATCGCTCATGAAATGGAATTGAAATGAAATAAGGAAGCAAGGTGTAAAAGCTCCATGAAGTGAAAGAAATTCGTTTTAACTTAGCCATTGTCCCATCTTTTCAGTCAAAAACAAGAAACATAAGTTGTTTGTTAATTTGCAACAATATAAAGAGAGGAACATAGACTACATTCATTTTTATTAGTAGCTGGCTAGGTAAGAATGCGATTAGCCTAACTGAAAGCACGAAATAACTATTTTCTCGGGACACTAGGGTCTCGAACTGTGTTGGGTATTTAAATGAGTTAAAAGTCTCTTTAAATGTTTATTAAATTCACCATAAATGACAGAGCATTGACCAATAGAAATGCATGTCAAAGGAAGAAATCTATTTTAAATAGGTTATCAATTGTTTTTTCTGCAAGAAAATGTCGAATATGAGTTCTTCAATCTGTTCGGTAGTTTATAAGAGTGTAACAAAGCTAAAATTAGCCATTTTAAGTTTTATGTGTGCATAGATGGTTTAGAATGCAACGAAATGCGAATTTCATGAGGAAATCAGTGCGTAATTGAGGAATAAGGCACTAATAAAAGCTTTCTTAACCTAAGAAAATATTATTTCTATATGAGTGAAAACTAAAAATAACTTTTTTAAACTAAAATATCAATTGCAAGAGTGCAGAGAGAACAATAGAAGGTCGTTTGAATTCTAGAAGCACTGAGCGTCTGTAGATGCAATAGAAAGAAAAGTTTATTGTTAGTGTGACACTTTCTTTAAGCAATTGGGGCCACTTATCTCCTTTGGTATCTGAACGAGCTATAAAATCTCTCATGAAATGGTATCGAAATAAAATATGGAAGCAAGGTGTAAAAGCTCTATGAAGCAAAAGAAATTAGTTGTAACTGAGCCATTGGCCCCATCTTTACTATCAAAAACAAGAAACATAAGTTGTTTGTTCATTTACAACATTATAAAGGGAGCGACATAGACTATGTTCATTTCTCTTTGTACCTTGCTAGGTAAGAATGCGATTAGCCTAACTTAAAGCACGAAGTAACTATTTTTTTGAGAAACTAGGGTCTCAAATTGCGTTGGGTATTTAAAAGTGTTAAAAAGTTCTTTAAATGTTATAATTTATCGTAAATGATGAAACATTGTCCAATAGAAACGCATGTCAAAGAAAGAAATCTATTGTAATAAGTTGTCTATTGTTTTTCTACCAAAAAAATTGAATATGAGTTATTCAAACTATTTGGTAGTTTGTAAGTGTGTAACGAAGCTAAAATTAGCTATTCTGAGTTTCATGTGTACATAGATGGTTAAGAATGCAACAAAATACAAATTTATAAAGAAATTAGCGTACAATTGAGGAATTAGGCACTCAAAAGTAATAATTCCTCTCTAATTGATGAACTAACCAATAAAAGCTATCTTAAACTAAGAAAATATTCTTTTTTTTGCAAATGAAAACCAAAAATAGCCTTTTTAAATTAAAATATCAATTGCAAGAGTGCATAGAGAACAACAGAAGGTCGTTGCAATTCTATAAGCACTGGGCGTCTGTAGATTTGATCGAAAATAAAGTTTATTATTAGTGTGATGCTTCCTTTGAGCAATTAGGGCCACTAAGCTCCTTGGGTATCTGAACGAGCTATAAAATTGTTCATGAAATAGTATTGAAATGAATTATGAGGTGAAAGAAATTAGTTGTAACTGAGCCATTGGCCTCATTTCTATAGTCAAAAACAAGAAACATAAATTGTTTGTTTATTTACAACAATATAAAGAGAGGAACATAGACTACGATCGTTTTTATTAGTAGGTAACTAGGTAAGAATGTGATTAGCCCAATGGAAAGTACGAAGTAACGATTTTCTCGGGATACTAGGGTCTCGACTTGCGGTGGGTATTTAAATGAGTTAAAATGTCTCTTTAAATGTTATAATTCATCATAAATGAAGTATTGACCAATAAACACGCATGTCAAAGATAGAAATCTATTCTAAATATGTTGTCAATTGTTTTTCTATGGGAAAACATTAAATATGAGTGCTTCAAACTGTTTGATTGTTTGTAAGAGTGTAATGAAGCTAAAATAAGCTTCACCTGTGCATAGATGGTTAAGAATGCAACAAAATGCGAATTCATGCAGAAATTAACGTGTAATTGAGGAATTTGGCACTGAAAAGTAACAATTCCCCTCTAATTGATGAACTAACCAATAAAAGCTTTCTTAAACTATGAAAATGAATGAAAACCAAAAATTACCTTTTCAAACTAAAATATCTATTGCAAGAGTGTTGAGAGAACAACAGAAGGTCGTTTCAATTCTACAAGCGCTGGGTGTCTGTATATGCGATCAAAAGTAAAGTTTATGATAAGTGTGATGCTTCCTTCGAGCAATTGGGGCCACTAAGCTCCTTTGGTATTTGAAGGAGCGATAAAATCGGTCATAAAATGGTATTGAAATGAAATAAGGAAGCAAGGTGTAAAAGCGCTATGAGGTAAAAGATATTAGTTGGAATTGAGCCATTGTGCCGCATCTCTATAGCCAAAAACAAGAAACCTAAGTTGTTTGTTCATTTACAATAATATAAAGAGAGGAACATAGACTACGTTCATTTTTTTAGTAGTTGGCTAGGTAAGAATGCGATTAGCCTAATGGAAAGCATGAAGTAACGATTTCTTGGGACACTAGGGTCTCGAGTTGTATCGGGTATTTAAATGAGTTAAAAGGTTACTTTAAATGTTATAATTCATCATAAATGAAGTATCGAACAATAGAAACGCATGTCAAAGAAATAAATCTATTCCAAATATGTTGTCGATTCTTATTCTGCGTGAAAAAAATTAAATATGAGTACTTCAAACTGTTTGGTCATTTGTAAGAGTGTAATGAAGTTAAAATAAGCTTCATCTGTGCATAGATGATTAAGAATACAACAAATGCGAATTCATGAAGAAATTAGCATGCAATTGAGGAATTTGGCACTCAAAAGTAACAATTCCTCTCTAATTGATGAACTAACTCATAAAAGCTTTCTTAAACTAAGAAAATATTTTTTCTCTACGAGTGAAAACCAAAAATAATTTTTTGAAACTAAAATATCAATTACAAGAGTGCCGAGAGAACAACAAAAGGTCATCTAAACTCTACAAGCACTACGCATCAATAGATGCGATCAAAAGTAAAGTTTATTATTAGTGTGACGCTTCCTTTGAGCAAATGGGGTCACTGAGTTCTTTTGGTATCTAAACAAGCTATAAAATTTCTAATGAAATGGTATTGAAATGAAATAAGGAAGCAAGGTGTAAAAGCTCTATTAGGTGAAAGAAACTAGTTGTAACTGCACCATTGGCCCCATCTCTACAGTCAAAAATAAGAAACCTAAGTTGTTTGTTCATTTACAATAATATAGAGAGAGGAATAAAGACTACGTTCATTCTTTTAGTAGCTAGCTAGGTAAAAATGCGATTAGCCTAATGGAAAGCACACAGTAACCATTTTCTTGGGACACTAGGGTCTCGAGTTGCATTGGATATTTAAATGAGTTAAAAAGTCTTTTGAAATTTTGTAATTCATTGAAAATGAAGCATCAACCAATAAAAATGCATGTCAAAGAAAAAACCTATTCTAAATAGGTTGTCAATTATTTTTCTGCGAGAAAATATTGAATATGAGTTCTTTAAACTGTTTGGTTGTTTGTAAGAGGGTAACGAAGCAAAAATTAGCTATTTTGAGATTTACGTGTACTTAGATGGTTAAGAATGCAGCGAAATGCAAATTTGTGAAGCAATTAGCATGTAATTGAGGAATTAGGCACTCAAAAGTAGCAATTCCCCTTTGATTGATGAACTAACCAATAAAATATTTTTTAAACTAAAAAAATATTCTTTCTCTACCAATGAAAACCAAAAATAACCTTTTTAAACTAAAATATCAATTGTAAAAGTGTAGAGAAAACAACAGATGGTCGTTTGAATTCTACAAGCACTGGGCGTCTGTAGATGCGATCGAAAGTAACTATTAGTGTGACGCTTCCTTCGAACAATTGGGGACACTACGTTCCTTTGATATTTGAACGATGTATAAAATCGCTCATGAAATGCTATCGAAATAAAATAAGGAAGCAAGGTTTAAAAGTTCTACAAAGTGAAAGAAAATTGTTGTAAGTGAGACATTGAACTAAGAATGCAATTAGCCCAACTGAAAGCACGAAGTAATGATTTTCTCAAGAAACTAGGGTCTCGAACCGCGTTTGATATTTAAATGAGTTAAAAGTCTCCTTAAATGTTTAAATTCATCATAAATGATTAAGCATTGACTAATAGAAATGCATGTCAAAGAAACAAATTTATTCTAAATAGGTTGTCGATTGTTTTTCTACGAAAAACATTGAATATGAGTTCTTCAAACTGTTTAGTTATCTATAAGAGTGTAACGAAGCTAAAATTAGCTATTTTGATTTTAATGTGTACATAAATGGTTAAGAATGCAACAAAATGCGAATTCATGAAGAAATTAGCATGTAATTGAGGAATTAGGCACACAAAAGTAACAATTCCCGCCTCTAATTAATAAACTAACCAATAAAGTCGTCTTAACGTAGAAAATATTCTTTTTCTACCAATGAAAACCAAAAATAAACTTTTTAAACTAAAATATCAATTGCAAGAGTGTAGAAAGAACAACATAATGTCATTTCAATTCTACAAGCACTGGGCGTCTGTAGATGCAATCAAAAGTAAAGTTTATTATTAGTGTGACCCGTCCTTCGAGCAATTGGGGCCACTAAGCACCTTTGGTATCTGAATGAGCTATAAAATCGCTCATAGAATGGTATCGAAATGAAATAAGGAAGCAATATGTAAAAGCTCTATGAAGTAAAAGAAATTTGCTCTAACTCTGGCTATTAGCCCCATCTCTGTGGTAAAAAATAAGAAACATAAGTTGTCTATTCATTTAAAACAATATAAAGAGAGAAACATAAATTACGTTCATAGACTATGTTCACTTTATTAGTACTTGGCTAGGTAAGAATGCTATTAGCCCAACTGAAAGCACGAAGTAATGATTTTCTCGAAAAACTAGGGTCTCGAACTGCATTGGATATTTAAATGAGTTGAAAATTCTCATTAAATAATTTAATTCACCATAAATGAAACATTGACCAATAAAAATGAAAATTAAAGAAAGAAATCTATTCTAACTAGGTTGTCGATTTTTTTTTTGCTGAAAAACGTTGAATATGAGTTCTTCAAACTATTTGGTTAAACAAAGCTAAAATTTGCTATTTTGAGTTTCATATGTACATAGATTGTTAAGAATGAACCAAAATGCAAATTCATGGAGAAGTTAGCGTGCAATTGAAGAATTAGGCACTCAAAAGTAACAATTCCCCTCCAATTGATGAACTAACCAATAAAAGTAGTTTTAAAATAAGAAAATATTCTTTCTCTATGAGTGAAAATTGGAAGTAACATTTTTTAAATTAAAATATCAATTGCAAGAGTGCACAGAGAACAACAAAATGTCATTTCAATTCTACATGCACCGAACGTCTTTAGATGCAATCGAAAGTAAAGTTTGCTATTAGTGTGACACTTCCTTCGAGCAATTGGGGACACTAAGCACCTTTGATAGCTGAATGTGCTATAAAATTGCTCATAAAATGGTATCGAAATAAAATAAGGAAGCAAGGTGTAAAAGCTCTATAAACTGAAAGAACTTTGTTATAAGTGAGACATTTACCTAATCTCTATTGTCAAAACAAGAAACATAAGTTGTTTATTCATTTTGAACAATTTTAAAGAGAGCAACAGACACTACAATATAAAGAGTGTAATGAAGTTAAAAATTAGCTATTTTGAGTTTCATGTGTACATAGATGGTTAAGAATACAATAAAATGTGAATTCATGAAGAAATTAGTGTGCGATTGAGGAATTAGGCCCTCAAAAGTAACAAATCCCCTCAAATTGATGAACTAACCAGTAAAAACTTTCTTAAACTAAGAAAATATACTTTCTCTACAAGTGAAAACCAAAAGTAACCTTTTTAAACTAAAATATTAATTGCAAGAGTACAGAGAAAACAACAAAAGGTCGTTTGAATTCTAGAAGCACTGAGCATCTATAGATGTGATAGAAAGTAAAGTTTATTGTTAGTGTGACGCTTCCTTCAAGCAATTGGGGCCACGAAGTTGCTTTGGTATTTGAATGAGCTGTAAAATCTCTTATGTAATGGTGTCAAAATGAAATAAGTAATCGAGGTGTAAAAGTTTTATGAAGTGAAAGAAAGTACTTGTAACTGAGCCAATGGCCCCATCTTTTTAGTCAAAAACAAGAAACATAGGTTGTTTGTTCATTTACAACAATATAAAGAGAGGAACATAGACTACCTTCATTTTTATTTGTAGCTGGCTAGGAAAGAATGTGATTAGTCCAACTGAAAGCACGAAGTAAAGATTTTCTCGGGAAACTAGGTTATCAAACTACACTGCGTATTTAAATGAGTTAAGAAGTCTTTTTAAATGTTATAATTCATCGCAAATGGAGCATTGACCAATATAAACGCCTGTCAAAGAAAGAAATCTATTCTTATTAAGTTGTCAATTGTTTGTCTACGGGAAAACAATGAATATGAGTTCTTCAAACTATGTGCTTGTTTGTAAGAGTGTAACAAATCTAAAATTAGCTATTTTGAGTTCCATGTATGCATATAGGGTAAAGAATGCAACAAAATGCGAATTAAAGAAGAAATTAGCATTCAATTGAGGAATTAGGCACTCAACAACAATAATTCCCTCTAATTGATGAACTAACCAGTGAAAGTTATCTTAAACTAAGAAATATTCGTTTTTTATGAACAAAAACCAAAAATAACATTTTTAAATTAAAATATCAATTGCAAGTGTGCAGAGAGAACAATATGAGGTTGTTTGAATTCTACAAGCACTGAACATTTGTAGATGCGACAGAAAGTAAAGTTTATAGTTAGTGTGACGCTTCCTTCGAGCAATTGGGACCACTAAGCTACTTTGGTATCTAAATGAGTTGTAAAATCTCTCATGAAATGGTATCAAAAAGGAAATAAGGAAGCAAGGTGTAAAAGCTCTATGAAGTAAGAGAAAGTTCTTGTAACTGAGCCATTGGCCCCATCTCTACAGTCAAAAATAAGAAACATAAATTGTTTGTTCATTTACAAAAATATAAAGAGAGGAATATAGACTAGGTTCACTTGTATTAGTACCTGGCTAGGTAATAATGCGATTAGCCCAACTAAAAGCACAAAGTAATGATTTTCTCGGGAAACTAGGGTCTCGAACTACATTGGGTATTTAAATGAGTTAAAAAGTGTCCTTAAATATCATAATTCATCTCGTAAATGAAGCATTGACCAATAGAAACGCATGTCAAAAAAAGAAATCTATTCTAAAAAGGTTTTTGATTGTTTTTCAGCAAGAAAACATTGAATATGAGTTCTTAAAACTATTTGGTTGTTTGTAAGAGTGCAACGAAGCAAAAAATTTGCTATTTTGAATTTCTTGTGCACATAGATGGTCAAAAATACAACAAAATGTGAATTCATGAAGAAATTAGTGTGTAATTGAAGAATTTGGCCCTTTAAAGTAACAATTCCCCTCAAATTGGTGAACTAACCAGTAAAAGCTTTCTTAAACTAAGAAAATATACTTTATCTGCAAGTGAAATCCAAAAGTAACCTTTTTAAACTAAAATATCAATTGCAAGAATGCAGAGAGAACAACAGAAGGTCGTTTGAATTCTTGAAGTACTAAGCTTCTGTAGATGTGATAGAAACTAAGTTTAGCGTTAGTGTGACGCTTCTTTCGAGCAATTGGGGCCACTAAGCTGCTTTGGTATCTGAAGGAGCTGTAAAATCTCTTATGAAATGGTATCAAAATGAAATAAGGAAGCAAGGTATAAAAGCTCTATGAAGTGAAAGAAAGTACTTGCAACTTAGCCATTGGCCCCATTTCTAAGTCAAAAATAAGAAACATAAGTTGTTTATTCATTTACAACAATATAAAGAGAAGAACATAGACTACGTTCATTTTTATTAGTACCTGGCTAGGAAAGAATGCGATTAGCCCATCTAAAAGCACGAAGTAACATTTTTCTCAAGAAACTAGGGTTTCGAACTGCGTTGGGTATTTAGATGAGTTAAAAGGTATTTTTAAATGTTGTAATTCATCGCAAATGAAGCATTGACAAATAGAAATGCACATCAAAGAAAGAAATCTATTTTAAAATAGGTTGTCGATTGTTTTTCTACACGAAAACATAAAACATGAGTTCTTCAAACTGTTTGGCTTTTTGTAAGAGCATAACAAAGCAAAAATTAGCTATTTTGAGTTTCATGTGTTCATAGAGGATTAAGAATGCAACAAATTGTGAATTAATGAAGAAATTAATAGGCAATTGAGGAATTAGGCTCTCCAAAGTAACAATTCCCCTTTAATTGATGAGCTAACCTATAAAAGTGTTCTTAAACTAAAAAAATATTTTTTTCTTACGAGTGAAGACCAAAAATAACCATTTTAAACAAAAATATCAATTGCAAGAGTGTTGAGAGAACAACAGAAGGTCTTTTTGAATTCTACAAGCAATGAGCGTTTGTACATGCGATAGAAAGTAAAGTTTATTGCTAGTGTGATGCTACCTTCGAGTAATTGGCGCGAATAAGCTCCTTTGGTATCTGAACAAGCCATAAAATTGATGATGAAATGGTATCAAAATGAAATAAGGAAGCAAGGTGCAAAAGCTCTATAATGTAGAAGAAATTAGTTGTAACTGAGCCATTGGCCTCATCTCTACAGTCAAAAATAAGAAACATAAGTTATTTATTCATTTACAAAAATATAAAGAGAGGAACATAGACTACATTCATTTTTATTAGTAGCTAACTAGATAAGAATGCGATTAGCCCAACTAAAAGCACAGAGTAACAATTTTCTCGAGAACCTAGGGTCTCGAATAGCATTGGGTATTTAAATGATTTAAAAGTCTCTTTAAATTTTTAAATTCATTGTAAATGTTGAAGCATTGACTAATAGAAACGTATGTCAAAGAAAGAAATCTATTCTAGAAAGGCTATCAATTATTTTTTTGCGAGAAAATTGTAACACCCCGACTTCCAAATCGGACATAGTCCATTGAAAATCGGAATGCTACTTAAAATTTTTCTTTTCTCAAAATCTTTTTCTTCAAATTCGAGTCCATGAAAACTATTCTCAAAGAAATGTATTTAAAAACATAATTCTATAGAAGATAAAAGTTCAAGTTAACTTTCACTGTATTCACCAGATTTTCACAATTAGATAAAACAAACTAAAATCAGAATTTATAAATCATAAATTACAAATTACGTAGCAGAGTCACTTTAAAAACTTGTATTAAAACCAATAATTGTTAAACATATAATATCGTCCAAAGATATAATCAACTAAAATTCAAAATCAAAACAAATACTTGTAAAACAATGAATCAAATTCAAATAAAATTTATACATGAGATTCTATTACAATTAATTAAATAAAATACAATCTCTAAAGCCACCCATCCCAGATGACCTCCCCATGAGGTGTCTGATAGAAAGTGCGAGTCTTCTGACGTAGACTGTTGTGCACTACGTCTAAGTGCTCCTGAAAAATAAAATAAGAGTGAGCTCGAAAGCCTAGTGGATCATTCCTACACATCACATGCATTATAAAGACCCAATCCAAAACATTACAAGCACTTTCAAACATTAGGCGTTTTAAACATTCATTTAGTTTCGGTCGAAGTCTAAGATAGGAAGAGGGTTGAGATGCCTCTCAGTATTCCCCGTAATCCAATCTAATCATAATCGTAGAAAGTCTCAAGTATCATCTAAAATTAGTGATATCTCAGTATCACAATCTAAGAGAGAATACTTATCACGGCTCGTACCGTCTCCCAAAGACTTCAAGCTGTCGTAGGCAGGTTAAGGTTGGGAATACCTACGATCCGCTTTGTAGCTAGTCAATATCAAGTAATGGCATATAAGAGATACCACCTCGATCAGCTTTAGGCTCGTTGATCGCACCAGTATGGGATTCTTAACAATTCTTCGTTTTATTTTAGTTTTACAATCAAAATCAATCACACCAAGCATCACACAATGCAATAGAAAATTAATCGAATAATGCATGCTATTGAAAATTACAGTTTACATGAATAAATGATGAAGTCTAAGTGCATGTTTCCCTATTCATGCATGCAACAATTAAATAATTATTCATCACATATCATTCAAGTATATTAAATAATTTCAATCAATTTCCTAATAAAATTCAAATAACCTAGAACTATTTAAACAAATGTTTTGAATTTTACATCCATATAATACGTATGAGCAAGAAAATTATGCCTACTTGAATCTGCAGATCTTTAGGACCACCTTGTTTTCCTTCGAACTATTCAATACTCTAAACTTGTAAAATCTAAGATTTAACAATCAATAAAATTTCTAAGTTCCTAATTAATTCATATTCAATCTAATCCAAGATATTCTTAAGCCTAAATAGTTTCTAAATTAATTATAAAGTCTAAATATTTATTTCAACTAATTCAGGGTTATTTCAAAATTCTAGAATTTTATATAATCTAAATAAAATAATTTCTAAGTCTTCCAAATTTTTTAGTCTGAAGTTAAAAACTTTAATAATTAATTTCTAAGTTTCTACAATTTATTTATTCCTAAATAAGTTTATTAAGATCCGAACAATTAATTTAAAAAACACTAATACTTAAATTTGGGTTCTAAACTAAATAACTTATGTTCAATAAATCTTATTTCACTCAAAATAAAATTTTTTTATATCTAATATTTGGATTAAGTTCTGATTTTCTATTTTATCACCTAAAATCCCTACGGTACTCTTTAAAAATATATCATTTATCTTCAAATATTAAATCTAAATTATAGATTTCTTAAATTCTAAGTTTCAAAATAAAATTATTTCACTTTAAGACTTTTCCTAAATGACTTAATAAATTTCTATTTGAATAAAATAATTCTAATATTTATTATTTACACCTAGCTTTTAAATAAAATTAAATTTCTAATATTCAAAACTTCGAATATCTTAAGCTTTGATATTTATATTTTAAGCATCTATCAAAATCCACAAGCATCGAAATTAATATTTCTACTAAAATATTTAATGAAGTTTTAAACATCTAATTTTAATTTTTTTTCGCATCCAAAATCATTTAAAAATAAATTTCATACTATTTAAAATTAAAAATCCAAAATGTACCTCTCTTCGTCTTCTTTGTGCGAGCGATGTCCACGGCAAACTTTTTTTGTTTGAGATTTCCTTTCGCTCCAGAATGCATCAACTCCAACGCCAAAATTAGATCGAAATATGAGACCATGCATTATTCATCATCTCCTTCGTTTCAACATCAGAAAATTATTATTATTATTATTTTAGTCTTCAATTTTCACACATCAACGGCAGCAAAGTTGTGTTGCTCTGCTTTCGTCTTTCTATTCATGATGCATGGCCACCAAATCACAGCCAGCACCAACTGAAATTCCATCTTCTCTTGTTTCTTCAACGCATGAACCAAATTCGATAATCACCCAACAAATCTGGTTTTCTGTTCGCCCAGCTGCAACTCACACGCACAGTCCTCCGTTTAGTTCATCCTCTTCTTCTTCTTCCACAGCTAGTAACTTTAAAGAGATCCAAACCCACAAACTCCTAAATCATTCCCCCAAACTAGAAAATCATGGCCAACAACCCCCTGTTCGGGATTTACACATCTCAACCAGCCCAAATCTTTGTCTCCACTAATTTGCCCCAAATCAGATCCCCATCAACTAAACCAAAACCAGCAACATGGAACTACATATCACGGCCAGCCTTCATCTTCCCTTTAGAGTTTTGTAATAGCAAAACATACTCAAATCACGTTCTTCTTGACTCTACCGTGCACATAAAAAACGTAGCTAGTTCATCTTTTCTGTTCACAAATCACAGCAGCCCCCACTAGCTCGAGCTGCTGTTCGATCTTCTTCATCGTTTTTCCCCTGCTCTACACACCCAAATCGCAAACCCATCTACTGCAACTCCATTCACGATCAGCTTCTCTTCTCGCAGAATGCATAGCTTATTCCTTTCACGGCTCATCTTCTTCCTTGCACAATAGAGCACAACTGCTCTTTGTTCCTTTTCTTCACCCAACACGCACAACATGGTGCTCTTTTTGTTTGCCCAAATCGCTGCCTTCTTCCTCTGTTCGCAGATCGCCAAAAACCCCAAATTTCTTTCTTCTTTCTGTCATCTTCCTCTTCATCCAATTGTCATGCTGAAACCAAAAGAAGAAATCAGATTTTGTTTCTTCAAATTTCTATTTCTTTCTTCTTTCCATCGCACAGCTTCGTCGTTCGTGATTTAAACCAGAAAATCCTAGATTTTTCGTTTTGTTTTTTTTCTTTTCTAGATGCTTCTTCTTCATTCTGATTTCTTCACGAAAATTCTTTTTTGTTTATTATTATTTTTTCAATCAAGATTTAAAAATACTAATATTAACTTTTTAACTCATTAATTAATTTATTTTTTCAATATTAATTTATCTATTCATTTATTTTCTTTTCACAAAATGACATGCACGCATGCACCACTTGCGCCTTCATGCTCGCGCGAATAAACTATAAAATGACTTATTTTTTTAAAGCATAGTCTATATCTATATTTATATAGAACATGATCCTAATTCATTTATTATTATTATTATTATTATTATTATTATTATTATTATTATTATTATTATAATTGTATTTTTATTATTGTAATTATATTTTTATTTTAATATTTTTTTCGTTAATCAATATAAATTTTACATTCTCAAATAAATCTTAGATTTTTATTTATTATTGTTTCTTTCTTTCAATTATTTATATTTTGTGAAGCTCATATTATTGTATTTTATTATTATTATTATTTTATTAATTAACATTATAAGTTCTAAAAATCTATTTTATCATTATTATTAGTATTTGTTTCATAAAAACTATTATTTATTTCATTTTTTTTTCTTTTTGTTATTTTATTTTAAATTCTCATTTTTCAATAAATTAATATTTTATTTTATATTCACTTGTGACGTGTACGAGCTCATAAATTTCTAGGGTGGTACCAAAACGTTGAATATGAGTTCTTAAAAATGTTTGGTTGTTCATAAGAGTGTAACAAAGCTAAAATTATCTATTTTGAGTTTCATGTGTACATAGATAGATGGATAAGAATGTCACAAAATATGCGCATTCACGAAGAAATTAGCGTGTAATTAAGGAATTAGGAACTTAAAAGTAAAAATTCCCCTCTAATTGATGAATTAACCAATAAAAGTTTTCTTAAACTACGAAAATATTCTTTCTTTGTGAGTGAAACCCAAAAATAACATTTTTAAACTATAATATTAATTGCAAGAATGTGGAGAAAAACAATAGAAGGTCGTCTAAATTCTACAAGCACTAAGTGTTTGTAGATGCGATAGAAAGTAAAGTTTATTGTTAGTGTGTTGCTTCCTTCGAGCAATTGTGGCCACTAAGCTCCTTTTGTATGTGAACGAGCTATAAAATCCCTCAGGAAATGATATCAAAAAGAAATAAGGAAGAAAGGTGTAAATACTTAATGAAGTGAAAGAAATTAGTTGTAACTGAGCCATTGGCCCCGTCTCTACCGTCAAAAACAAGAAACATAAGTTTGTTCATTTACAATATATACTACGTTCATTTTTACTGGTACTTGGTTAGGTAAGAATGCGATTGGCCCAACTGAAAGCACGAAATAACTATTTTCTCGGAAAACTCGAGTCTCAAACTGCATTGGATATTTAAATGAGTCAAAAAGTCTCTTTAAATGTTTAAATTCATCGCAAATGATGAAGCATTAACCAATAGAAATGCATGTCAAGGAAAGACATCTATTCTAAACAGGTTGTCGATTGTTTTTCTGTAGGAAAACATTGAATATGAGTTCTTCAAACTATTTGGTTATTTGTAAGAACGTGACGAAGCAAAAATTAGCTATTTTGAGTTTCATGTATGCATAGAGGGTGAAGAATGCAACAAAATGTGAATTCGTGAAGAAATTAGCATGCAATTGAGGAATTAGGTTCTCAAAAGTAAGAATGCCCCACTAACTGATGAACTAACCAATGAAAGCTTTCTTAAACTAAGAAAATTATTTTTCTCTGTGAGTGAAAACCAAAAACAATCTTTTTAAACTAAAATATAAATTGCAAGAGTGCAGAGAGAACATCAAAAGGTCATTTGAATTCTACCAGCACTGAGTGTATGTAGATACGATAAAAATCAAAGTTTTGTTGTTAGTGCGATGCTTCCTTCGAGAAATTGGGGCCATTAAGCTCCATTGTGTGAAAACAAAAAATTGTGTGATTAGGACACGAGACCGGGAAGCTTTTGTGTCTTTCTGTTTCTATGTAGTATGGGATGCATAAGAATTCGGGGGTACGGAAGAAGCCTGGATTCGGAGAATGATGGGCCATATATGGTGAATGATCAGTGACTATGGCAGAACGGGTTTCTCTATGCTCAATTGGGATGGGGCAGTTAGGTATAATGGGTTCGAGAACCATAGTCATCGAGCAATTTGCAAAATTGTTTGGGTGTGACTCTATTCTAAGTGAAAGCTTAAGTGGAAGGGGTAGAGTGGGATGGGGCACTTGAACCTGAAAGCTTAGGTGGAAGCTTGGAACTTTGTTGTGCTAGCGCGACTGTGTGACTGTATGATTGTTTGAAAAGCATGTTGTATTGTTTATTTATGCTTTGAAACCAAATCCTATACCTATGCATGAGAATAACCTAGAAGAAAAACTTTAGGCCACTGAACGGATCGAGAACCTAGAAACATGAATCTAGAGTCATGATAGAACGAACGTTGACGAGTACCAACACTGAGACAATGAGCTGGGCCGACTTCAAGGAATGTTTCTATGAGAAGTTCTTCCTTGAAGCTATGCTGCGAAAGATTCAGGAGGAATTTGTTAGGCTGAGCCAACGAGACCTGAAAGTGACCGAATATGAAAGAAAGTTTACAAAGCTGGCAAAGTTCTCTCCAGATTTGGCCATTAGGTTTTCACAGGGTCTCAAGCTTGAGATCCGAACAATGATAATGGCACTAAACCTTCGAACCTACAAGGAAGTCATAGAACGAGCATTGATTCTGGAGCGAGAACTCGACCGGGAATAACGGTTGAGGGAAAATAACAATCGGCCCGAAAACGAGAAAGACCAACAAGGGGCCAACAAGAAACACATGAATGGTAAGGCTCCACAAAGGCAAGGACAAAATAAGGATGAGGCAAGGGAGCAAGCAAAGAGACTGGGGTTGTGTTATTTGTGTAGGCAGAGGGGCCATCTTGCTAGAGACTGCCCGACTGCACCAACCTAAGCTCCCCAACAACAGCAACCACAGAACACTCAGGAAAGAGGTCAGAATGATCATTCTTAGGGCAGACAACAACAACAAAATGCCAACCAGGGGCAAAATCAAGGTCGTGGGCAGAACCAGCCCAGAGTGTTTGCTATTGAAGCTCAAGAAGATCAAGGCCTACCCTAGAGACTCTAGTAAAAATAAATAAATAAATAAGCATGTTAGGATAACTTGATTAGCCCTTTATTTAAAATTGAATATATTAGCATTTATGAATTTTAAGCTTTGATAAGGTTTTGTACCTATCGTTTTCAAAAAATTAAATTTATTCCCTTAAGAATCCCTGTTGGTACATTTTGAAGGTTAAAAACAATAAGTCTGGGAATAGAAAGTGTTAGTAATAACTCGAGGCCTGCCATGTGGTCGAGTCCACTAAGATGGAGGTGGGGTATGATAAGGAAACTTTGACCTTCAAATGGATTGAGAACTTTAGGTTGGGTATGACCCAAAAATGAAAAATGAGCCTATCTCTAGAACATGTCTTACCCACCAGATCTTTTGCAATTAGATTGGGGGTGAACAAAGGCAAGACAAATGGCTTACAAGCCTAATAGACAAAATTGAATAAGATATGCATACTGACCTTAGGTCATATACTGAGGACCCTAAGACTTAGGGAGAAAACACTGTATGGGGAAACTGTGGATCATGTCACTAAAGTGGTTAATTTTTGCCAACTAGATCTTCATTAAGTCAGTAAGTCTGAGAAAGTTACCTAAACACTAGAGGCTATGTTGAGCTCTTGTGTCCTATGCATTAAAGGAAATGGGAGAACGCACTAACTTGACTCCTCTCACATCATCCATTGGGAGGAAGTGCACATCAAGGATGACGCAACCTACGAGGAAGCGACAATCAGGATTCTCGATCACAAGGTACAAAAGCTGAGAACAAAGGACATTTCATTGGTAAAGGTACTGTGGAAACATCAGTGTAATATCCCAGAATTTTGTCAAATAATTAAAATAAGTAAATTAAATTAATGTCAAAGATTTTGGATGAAAATTGTGGGTTGGCACATGAAAAATAAAATATATTGGAGATATAATAAAAAAAATTAGGCAAATAAGACCTTAATTTGATAATTAAATGAAAATGTAGTGTACATGTATTTATTCAAAATAAATAAAGCATTATATAAATATTAATTTATAATTATATAAGGTATTATCTGAAAATGAAATATGAAATAAATAAAAATATACGAAAATAAAAAATGTAGATTATTTAATTATTAGCATTAAAAATATTAAGGAAATATAAAAATATCAAATCAATGCAATATCAAATAATTAGAAAGGGAAAAATATTAGCAAATCATCAAAATAAAAAGAAATATACAAGAAAATCAAGTTTTTATCAATTAGGAAGTGTCTAATTGGCAAAATTTGGACAATAACGTTATTAGAAAGCAATTTGGTAACTAGAAACTGCATCTAACGGTCCAAAACGAATCTGTAAAATCCAACGAATGAGATTGAAGTCCAAAACGACACCCAAGAGCACTGAATCAATGAGATCCAACAGCCCGGAAACAATCAGGCTAATCTAACGGTTCGAATGCGTCTCATCTGATCAAGGATGACACTGCACTCGAGGTTCATCATGCGGCCCGGATTAGTGATCAAGATCGGATGCGGTGCTCGAGATTCATCCAACGGCGCATATCAAAGCCGCAAGAATCAATCGCGAACGGTGCTACGCTCGAGAAAAATCGGATGGCCCAGATTCGAGATATCTCTGATCAAATGCGTTGCTCGAGACCCATCAAATGGCCCAGATCGAGGCGCTCTGAGGAGATCGCGAACAGATGCTCTGATCAAGGAAATCAGATGGCCAGAAACAATCAGGGTCAATCGGACGATCAAGATGAAATGCGTGTCTCAAGGACGATTCGACCGTCCAGAACAAATACATTAATTCGAGATCACGAACTAACACTGCGCTCGAGGAAATCATACGATCTAGATTTACGCTCCTCTAACGATCAAGGATTCAACACCATTCTTGAGGATTATCGTACAGCTCAGATGCGATCCGCCCGATCTGAATACGTATCCGGTGATCGAGAAAGATCCAACGGTCAGGATCGTTTGCTCCAAAAATAATAACCGAAAATTCAAATTAAGTCAATAAAAATACTTCAAAAATCCAAAAATTTGTTTCTAAAATCCCAAAAATTTCCAAAAAAATAACTTGCTAATCTCTTGTGCTTGAGGGGCATGAAATTTTGAAGGATTGGCAAGTTTCTTACAATGAGAATACCACAAACTTGCCATTCTATACACTTTTGAAACCTATATAAACCCCCCATGCTCACACTTCAACTCATCACAAGAAACAAGAGTTGAATTGTCATCTTATTCTCTAAGCCTTCTTCTTGGCTCCCCTTCTCACTTTCTTTTCCCTCTTGTGTGTGAGAAGTTCATTGGGTTGGGAATTGGTTTTGGGTGATTCTCTTGGTGTTTGAGCTT
>JAJIYU010007763.1:0-18779 GCA_030144865.1 Tinospora cordifolia | reverse complement strand
GGTAGTGTAGTTGAAAATCATAGTCTTTCAAGAACTCCATCCATCTCCGTTGCCTGAGGTTCAACTCCTTTTGGGTGTAGATGTACTTTAAGCTCTTGTGATCTGAAAACATATCAAATTTCTCACCATAAAGGTAATTTTTCCAAATCTTTAGGGCGAATACAATGACAGCTAACTCCAGGTTGTGAGTGGGATAATTCTTCTCATGGACCTTCAGTTGTCGTGAGGCATTAGTGATTTGGGATAATGAAAAAAAATTCGAAAAATTGGTGCTTAAACCAGAAAAATCTAGTTCGCTTTGTTGTTGGTGATGAAAGAAATTTCTAGACGACCAAAATTTCTGGATGATTGAAATTTTTGGTTCGCTCGAGTTGGCAGTGATGACCGAAATTTCTGGACAATTGAAGCTCTTTAAAAAACGAAGCTGGTCATTGAAGAAGAACTGAAGAGAAGAAAATCTGTTAGAGCGTCCGAAATCGTGAGCAAGAAGAAGATCGAAAAAGAAGAGGAACCGAAGAAGAAGAAGAAGAAGAAAAAAACACCTGAAAGATGAAATCCGATTTTTGGTTTAGGAAGCAAGCTGGAAATTAGAGTTTTGAACTCAAAATTTTTGGGTTTGAGCATGGTAACAGAGGAAGAATGTAATACCCGAAATTTGAGTAAAAAAAATTTATTATTCAAATATACGGTTACTGTAGCGTATTTACTGCTCAAATATATGGTTATTGTAGCAAATACTATTTTGTCGACAGACAAAATAACTTTTGGTGGTTACTGTAGCTACAATAACAAACTATTCATTACTATTTAGTTTCGCCTTTTTCTGCCAGAAAAATCTATGTAAACCCCCCCTCTATTCTAAAAATTCATTTCAGTAAGAAAGAAATAATTTCTTTGCTTAATCTCTTCTTTTTCTCTTGTTCTTCGGCTATTCTAAACAACAAATATAGTAGTAGGGAGGGAAAAACCCCAGTTTCTGCATAACAATAGAGAAGATCTACTATTGGACATCTCTTTTGAAGTAATCGGAGGACTCTACTAATTATAACAGGTATAATAACTCTGCCCTAGTCTTTATTTAAGATTAGAGATGTCGTTATTCACGTATATGTAGTTTACTGTTCATATATACGGTATTGTTCACTGTTACTATTTAGTACTGTTCATATTCATTGTTCACAAATACATATTGTTCATATATACAGTACTGTTCATGTATATGGTACTGTTCATGGATAGTTATTAAATCACATTTCAAAACGTAGATCCTAAAGACTGATAATCAAAGACTCGAAACAAGTGGGAATAACAACGCAAGGGTTCAAAAGAATCTACTATTGAGGTAGAAGTGATTTCTAACTTTTACTTCTTTATTTTAATTTGAATAAGTCTTGCATGTATGATGATGTTTTGAAGTTGATTTTTTAAATATATGTTTTAATATGCATGCTTTATTTATTTGATATACCATGGATATACATGTTATGCATGTTTAGAATTTAAGAATAATAATGCATGATATGTAAAAATTGTGCATAAATGAATGTTTAATGATTCATGTTATGTACATGTTATATTGATGGTTTAGTCCGATATTGTGTGTTTTATCACTAAAAAAAGATTAAATAATGATTATTACCATGTACCGGCGTGATGATAGGCTGCATAGTGTCATCGTGCATGTTCCACCCAATTCGGCTTGTCTGCTTACCATTGATAATTTTAAACTGGGTTTCCAAGAGTGATCCCACTCCATAGATATTGGGGTTTGAGTTTGCAAGAGTGATTCTCTCTCCCAACGATGTAGAACATAGAGATTAAACTCTTTCAGACTTAATGTCAACCATAAACAAGAAATTTGTTTGAATTACCTAACGTACAAAAGTTTTTGATATGATTGATTTGTTTGACTTGAAATAATGATTTAAATGTTTAGAAAGATTCACTGGGCTATGTGCTCACCCTTCCTTATATTTTTTAGGAATTTGACTTGCATGAAGACCATAAAAATTATTTGAGCTACTTTTATTTAAAAAGTTTATAATTTTTGTATAAGGGCAAGTTGCCTAAGTTTTGAATTTTTTGCTGTAATAATCTCTCTTTAAAATTGAGTTATGTACTCAACTTTGTTAAATTAATAATGTTTATGAATTTCTTTCTTGTATTATTGTCTTATTAAATTTGAGTTATATGTTTTTGAATACCATGAAGGCATGAAATACTTGGGATAAAAAGTCAGGTTGTGTACCTGTAAAGTAACACTGGCTCGACCCGCCTTGTAAAAAAATTCAAATTGAAAGTCTCGGGGGTTGGGGTGTTACAAGTGTGGTATCAGAGCTCAGTTATTAGAAACACTGGGTTAGAAATGGAAGGCCAAAAATTTGTTGCTTGACAAGAATTAAAAACTCAAATTAGGATTTCATATTGAATTGAATTGAATTTCTAATGTCCTACTTTCTATTTTTAAAAATTGAAAAAATGTTTTAGAAAGTGTTTTCAAAAATGAAAGATATGTTTTGAAATGTTTTATTTAGATACAAAGATTACAAGTTGAGCTGATAGTGGGTAAACCTTGTCTCGAGTAAAGCTAAACATTGAAAGGGAGGTGGGTTATCCTACCTTAGAAAGCGCGGTTGCTAAGCAGACTTTGGTCTCGCTGCCCGATCTGGAGGTTGTCCCATTAGCTTGTACGAATAGTCTGAGTTGAAGAATACCTTTACTTTTTATAAAAGAATAGTAGAAAGTGAAAATCAGGGCAAAAAACTGAAGTTGAAAAGGATACCAAAAATGGATCTAGACCAAACAAAGGTTGTGAGTCAACTAGAATGACTTTTGGGTCCAGAAGAAAGACCTTAGGTAGAAATGTGGTGTAGCGAGGGGTAGCACAATGGATCAAGAGCATAAATCTTTAGGACATGAGCTAGAGAGTGATAATGTGTGAAAACGAAACACTTGTTTGGTCAGAACACGAGATCGGGAGGATATTGTATCTTTGGTTTCTATGTGGTATGGGATGCATAGGATTTAGGGATGTAAAAGAATCCTGAACTAAAAGAATGACGGGCCATGTTTGGTAAATGATCGGTGGCTTTGGACAAACTTATTTTTTTATGCTTGGCTGGTATGGGACAGTTAAGTATAGTGAGGCTTGGGAAGCCTTATAAATTGAGACATTTGTGAAATTGATTGGGTGTAGTGAAATTTCTAGATAGAAGTCTATGTCGAACAATAAGGGTGGTATGTGATACATAAACCTAGAGGAATAGGTAGAAGCCTAGTATTTCATTATGCTAGCGTGAACATGTATGATTGTATGAATGCCTGACTGTTTTGAATGCATGCTTTATTTATCTGAATTTCATAAAATATGTATATCACATGTATTGTGATCATGAAACCAAATCTTATACCCAACAACATTAGAGGATTCTGAAAATTTTCAAAATAGAACTTAGAAGCATAAACTGATATGCCACAATCGAGAACCTAGAAACATAAATGTAGCGTTACATTAGTATGAAAAAAAACTTGATAAAACGACATAACAAATGACTAAAGAAAGGACAACAATCTTCTCAAGTCTGAAAAAAGAAGTTTTTGTGGTGGGTAATGATGACCCAAATAACAGATAACCACTTTGATGATCATTTTATGGCTAGCGAAGACTCATGAAGAAATAATGCGCTATTTACCAGTGAGTGGTATTATTGGACCGATCCTTCAAGGGGAAATGTTCTTCATTTTAGATAATGAAACCATTCCATTACTTCTAACCCACATAAATATGACCTTTCTAAGATAAACGGTTCATACCAGAAAGATACGAAGTTGGACTAATTTGGAAACATTGGGCAATTTACTCTATACCTACTATTCCGTCAACCCAACATTGATGATCATGTATCTCAAATTGCCTGCCCAAGATCTTGATGAGATTGAATGGTCTAGGTTATTGTAATTTATTTACTATATTTTATCACACCATTTCTAGCAATAAAACCGATAATAATGACAATGACAAAAAACCATTCGATCTCTCAATTTGGTATTTTTTGAGAAAGATTACACAGAGATCAAAGCACAGACAAAACCAAAGTTGATATGATAACTTTGGTTTCTCTCAATGAAATGAGACAAAAAGTTCTTCTTCGTCTTCTTCTTCTTCTTCTTCTTCTTCTTCCATAAAGAGGGTTGCTGCTACTAATGAAACATATAGTCTCCAAGATCAAGATCTTGACTCACTGGAAAGAGATCTTCCATGCATCCACTTTCCAACATTTGAGGACCAATGCTGAGATCATTAACTACTTCATCAATAATATCAACATTGCATGATGATAATAAAGATGATGACGACGACGATTGGCTACTAGCCCATAACATTCCATGATCCAGCTCTTCCATATACCTGGATGAAAACCCTGCATTATTCGACATCAAATTTGATTTTAATAAAGACTAGGTATTATTTGAAGCATTAATATTAGAAACAAGAACATTGTCAGGGTGACTAGGCACAGTGGTAGTAGTAGAAGGATCAGAATCAATGGAATTTGAATTTGAGTTGGAAGATGGCCTTAAGCAACTCTCAAGAATTATGCTCCCCAAGTGCCCAGATCTTGAATCATTGGAGCAAAAGAACTTATTGATGTTTTTGCTATCATACAGAGTAGACCCATTTGATGAAACAACACCACACGTATCAAAAATAGATGGAATGGGTGACAACAAAATACTAGTACTACCAATATTAGTAGTAGTAGTATTAGAAGTGTTACTACTGGCATTATTGATAGGAGGTGAAAGAAAAGAGAGAAAATCAGAATTTTGACTGTAAAAGAAATTGGTTCTGGCCTGGGAGCTTTTCAGGGACTTTGTCATAAGCAAGAGCAGCTTCAAGGTCAGTAGCAGAAGTTCCAAGCCAACATTTACCCTTAGTTATACAAAGCTCTGTAGCATATCTTCCCCCAAGCAGCCTCCTTACACCAAGAAACCCTCTTGATTTCCTTTTATTAGACTCTGTAATGACCTTTGGATCACTAGAACCACTAGTTTGAGTTATAGTTATTGTAAATTGGATTGGAGAAAGGTTCACTTAAGAAGACCCACCAGTTTTTTGAATTTCATATATTTCAAAAATTTCTCTAAGTTTCTCTGAGCTTGATATTGTTGAAGGAGGTGGAGGAGCTTTGGAGCACATCGGGTCAGAGATTGGAACTTTCAGTTTTGCTAGAGAGACAGGGGATGAATAAGAAAGAGTAGATCAAGAGGATAAAGGATTCTTACCTTTAGGAGGCGATTCTGACTAGAATTGATTTTCACCGGTGGTGGTCGAACAGATTTACGAGCCAACGTTTTGAACCTTGACAGCTTTGGCACCAACATGGTGGCAGAGCGCACCAGAGGAGTGGAGGAATTACCAGACTCAGATAGCAATGAAACCATAACTGAAATAAAAAAGAAGAACATAATTTTCGTAGAGCAAGAGGAAGGGATGATCAAAATGGTGAAAGGTGCGAATGGGTTGGGAATTTAAAGGAGAGGGGACAAGAATAGTGTTGACGTTACTATTATAGCGGCATTACTATCAACAACACTGTTTTATTGGCGTTATTATCGGCATTACTACTGTTTTATCAGTGTTATTGTCGAAATTACTACTATTTTATTGGCGTTATTGTTGGCATTACTACTGCTTTATCAGTATTATTGTCGGAATTACTACTGTTTTATCGGCATTATTGTCGGCATTACTACTGTTATGTTGGCATTATTGTCAGCATTACTACTATTTTATCAGTATTATCGTCGGCATTACTACTATTTTATCGGCATTATTGTCGGTAGTACTACTATTTTATCGGTGTTATTGTCGGCATTACTGTTTTGTCAGCGGCACTGGTATTGTCGGCGGCATTGCTACTTTCGGCGTTACTGGGGACACTAGGATGCAATGTTCATTTTATTTTGTAATGACAATGCAATATGGACTATCACCAACTAGAGACAAAGAGTTTAAAGTTGAACTTCACTTTGGAACTAGCCCTACAACTAATTATTTTTCAGACAACAGTAAATGCTAAGTATCCCATATCTATTCAATCAATCGAAAGAAACCACTCAGTTCTTAAAGATTGACCTTAAGCCAGATCTCTTCACCTAAAATACCTGACCAGACAGCATTGAAGTGGATAAGTACAAATTTCGAGGACGAAATTTATTTTAAGGAGGGTAGGTTGTAATACCCGAAATTTGAGTAAAAAAAAATTACTGTTCAAATATATGGTTATTGTAGCATATTTATTGTTCAAATATACGGTTATTGCAGCAGGTACTATTTTGTCGGTAGACAAAATAACTTTCGGCGGTTACTGTAGCTACATTAACAGGCACTATAGCTACAGTAACAAACTATTCACTACTATTTAGTTTCGTCTTTTTGTGCCAGAAAAATCTATATAAACCCCCCGGTCCCTTATTCTGAAAATTCATTCCAGCAAGAAAGAAGTAATTTCTTTGCTTAATCCCTTAATTTTCTCTTATTCTTCAGCTGTTCTAAACAGCAAATATAGTAGTAGGGAGGGAAAAACCCCAGTTTCTGCATAGCAGTAAAGAAGATCTACTATTGGACATCTCTTTTGAAGCAATCGGAGGACTCTACTAATCAGAACAACTATAATAACTTTGCCCTAGTCTCTATTTAAGATTGAAGATGTCATTATTCACGTATATGTAGTTTACTATTCACATATACGGTACTATTCACTATTACTATTTAATACTGTTCATATTCATTGTTCACAAATACGTACTGTTCATATATTCGGTACTGTTCATGTATACGGTACTGTTCATGGACAGTTATTAAATCACATTTTCAAAACGTAGATCCTAAAGACTGATAATCAAAGACTCGAAACAAATGAGAATAACAACGCAAGGGTTCAAAAGAATTTACTATTGAAGTGGAAGTGATTTCTAACTTTTACTTTTTTATTTTAATTTGAATAAGTCTTGCATGTATGATGATGTTTTGAAGTTGATTGTTTAAATATATATTTCAAAATGCATGCTTTATTTATTTGATATACCATGGATATACATGCTATGCATGTTTAGAATTTAAGAATAATAATGCAGGATATGTAAAAACTGTGCCATAAATGAATGTTTAATGATTCATATTATGTACATGTTATATTGATGGTTTAGTCCGATATTGTGTGTTTTATCACTAAGAAAAGATTAAATAATGATTATAACCATGTACCGGCATGATGATAGGCTGCATAGTATCATCGCGTGTGTTCTCCCGATCCGGCTTGCTGGCTTACCATTGATAATTTTGAACTGGGTTTCCAAGAGTGATCCCACTCCATAGATATTGGGGTTTGAGTTTCCAAGAGTGATTTTCTCTCCCAACGATGTAAAACACAGAGATTAAACTCTTTCGGACTTAATGTCAACCATAAACAAGAAATTTGTTTAAATTACCTAACGTACAAAAGTTTTTGATATGATTGATTTGTTTGAATTGAAATAATGATTTAAATGTTTAGAAAGATTCACTGGGGTATGTGCTCACCCTTATTTCTATTTTTCAGGAATTTGACTCGCATGAAGACCATAAAAATTATTTGAGCTACTTTTATTTAGAAAGTTTCTAATTTTTGTATAAGGGCAAGTTGCCAAAGTTTTGAATTTTTTGCTGTAATAATCTCTCTTTAAAATTGAGTTATGTACTCAACTTTATTAAATTAATAATGTTTATGAATTTCTTTCTTGTATTATTGTCTTATTAAATTTGAGTTATGTGTTCTTGAATACCATGAAGGCATGAAATACTTGGGATAGAAAGTCAGGTTGTGTACCTGTAAAGTAACACCGGCCCGGCTCGCCTTGTAGAAAAATCCAAATTGAAAGTCTTGGGGGTTGGGATATTATAAAGAAAGGAGAGACACGAAGTAGAGTTTTGATTTGGGATTTTAGGGATCTAAAATTCTGTTTGGGGGTTTCGTTTAGTGCAACAAGGAAGAGTGAAATCTAAAATTTCTAATTCAAATCTTCAGCTTTGGACGTTGCATAATAGAAGAGGAAGAACCAAAAATCCAGTTTTGGTTTGAGTGGTGCATCGTTCAACAAAAGACAGAAGAAGCACGATTAGTTTTTTTTTAGTTTCAAATTCTGGTCCGTGTTCAACAAAGAGTAGAAAGAGGAATGACTGTAAAATTTCTTCATTTCCTAGTTTTTGCCGGTCATTGAAACAGGGAAGGTAATGGAGAACAATTTTGGTTTTGATCCTTTGATTTAGTTATGCGGCAGAATGAATTTGTTTGGAGATTTAAGGTAGTTGAACAGCCTAAGTTAGATTAACTTGATCAAATTTTTGCTATGCGTTATTGATTTTGATTTTCTGGTATCATATTGATTAGAACAAAGAAACATTGCTTGAAATTTCAGGGTTGAAAAAAAAACTCTAGTGTGAAGTTTAAATTGTGCATCGATTCCATTGTAGTTGTTATATGGTGTTGAGATGATTATCCGGTTGGAAAATTGAGAAGAAAGAGGAAATTTTTGTAACAAAACAAATTGAAGCATTGTTAAGGATTGTTGAACAAGGTTGAGCACTATTCAAAGATTGACTTGGGGTGCTGAAAGTGAACGTGAACTACAAGTAGGAAACAAGCTCGAAAGGTGCGATGCATATTTTAACCAATTAATTAATTAATTATTAATTAATTTCTGTAACCTTGAACTAAAATTAGTTAGAATCAATTATAAAAATAATTTCAACTTAAATTTAAATATTAGCAAATTTGAAAACAGAATTTGGTATTTTAGAAAATTTAGATTTAAGAATTTTGTTGATAAAATCCTATGTTAACTACAAGTAATTTTTATATAAAGGATGAACATCAAGAAGAATTTACAAGTTTAAAAATTTAATTAGTTAAATACATGAAAAATAAGCCTTTGGAAAACTTTAATCTCTTATAGAAAAATTTTTTTTTAAATACTGAAAAACTAAAATTTTGACATTTAGAAGTCTTATTTTCTTCCTAATTATTTAAGATATGATTATTTAAATCATAGAGATTAAGAGAATGAAGAACACTTATTTAATTAATTTTAATACATGAAGGTGAATACTAAAATAATTTTGATTAGTTAAAATTACTTAAATTAAAGGCCATAAAACTATTATGAAACTTTAGTTAGGAAATTTATTGTAATTAAATTAAAATAAAGAAATTAGGAACTTATAAATAATTATCATAATGCATTTTCTATTTGCAGATCGACATTCTTAGAACGAACATTAACGACGAATGAAAAGAAGGAAATTCAAAAATCTAGGTGAGCAAGATTTCCTTATTCATCTGTGTTATACAAATTTTAAATTCAAAGCATTTTGATTTGATAGTTTTAGAATGATTTGAAAAATGTTGATGAACTTCTTTTACTTGATTGAAAATTGCATTATAGTACTTTAGTATTCATTCATTTAAATTGCATATATTATTCATTTAATTAGATGCTGAGTGTGTATTGGTTTGATATGATTGTTAATGTTGTAAAAAGTAAAAATAAGATGGAGGATTATTAAGAATCCACGTACCGGTGCGATTGACGAGCCCGAGGTGGATCAAGGTGGCATCTCCTATATGTCACCGTTTGAGATCGACGAGCTGCAAGGCAAATCCTAGGTATTTCTAATCGTAGCTGCCTACGATAGCTAGAAGTTTTTAGGAGTCATTACGAGGCTGTAGGAAGTACTCTCTCTTAGGCTGTGATTTGAGTATCGATTGGATCATAGGGTTACTGAGACCTCTAGGACTAAATTAGATCATGAGAAATACCGAGAGACATCTCAATCCTCTTCCGGTCTTAGATTATAGCCAAAACCAACTGAATGTTTGAAACGCCTAATGTGTGAAAGTGTTTGTAATGTTTTGAGTTTTGATTTTTATAATGCTATGATGTATAGGAATGATCCGCTGGGCTTTTGAGCTCACCCAATATTTATTTTACAGGTACTCACATAAGTAAAACATAAGCAACCGACATTTGCGGTCCAAGTGAACCATTGGTCAAGACTTTTTGTACTCGAGTCTTCTTTTTGTTGTAAATCTAAATAGACTAAGCACGCATTTTGATTTTTACTTTATATTTTACTTGTAAATAAATGTTTTAGATTGTATGACTTGAACTATTTCATCATAATGTTTTTCAGTTTAGTTAAATTTTGGAAAGTTTTATTTCGCTGTGTGATTTAAAAATTTTGATTTAATCTCCATTTATTTTACTTTGATAATTCAATGAATTGTATTGAAATTGACTATTTATTAAACGAAAGTTTTGTTTTGACTATATTTTAAAGGAAAATTTACCGAAGAATTTAAGTGACATTCAAATTCTTTACGGACAATGAACCATCGTACACACTGGGAGGTTCGTATGAGAATTGGGGTGTTACAAATATGGTATCAGAGCCCAGTACTATGATATACTGGGCTAGACTTGAGTTTCATTGGATTTGATTTTCATTGAGAAATGAATTGATTGATTGATTTGATTTCTTCGATAAAGATTTAATGAAATGGATAGGTGTCAATTCGGAGGCTAGTAGTCTAGGAAAAGTCCAGGGTGATGCCAGTGTGCTTGAGTTCACAGTTAGGGGTGGCAATTTGTGACACGACACGATTACCTAAGCCGAACACAACACGAAGTTAACGGGTTTGGGTTTGATATAAATGGGTTTGGGTCTAAACGGGTTGAACACGATTAAACACGACTAAATATAGGTCATAAACAGGTTTACCTGATGAACTCAAAATGACCCATTTAACATGATTAAAAACAAGTAAATAAATGAGTTATAAATAAGTTAATATTACATAATACATTAAGAACAATTTTAATTTTTAAAATATTTTTAATTTAATTTTAATAAATTATTTTTTGTATTTTTGTATTTAGTTAATATTTTTTAAAAATAATTTTAAAAATTAGGCATATATTATTTGAGATATTCTTTTTTTAAGAAAAATGATTATGCAATAAATTAAAAAAGCATTATGCCCCTTGAAAAATAAACTCTATCTTTAGCAAAAAAATATTATATTCAAATTAAAATATAAAAAGAAGTCAATTTATCAAATATTTTAAAAAATTCTCCTAAAAACACTAAACCTAATTTTTTAACATTTTTTTTTATTTTTTCAACTTGCCTTAAAAATTATTACATCTCTTTTTGCCTTAGCCTAAAATATTATATCATTTCTCGCTGAAGCATAAAACCTAATTTTTAAATATTAATTTTATTTTTTAAGAAAAAATACTACACCTAAATAAATATATAAAAAATAACTTGATTTCTCAAATCTTTAAAAAAATTCTCGAAAAAAGCAATGCATGTAAAACTCAAATAAAAATTATAAAAAAATAATTTGATCTCTCAAATCTTAAAAAAATAAGTGCAATGTATATATAAATATTAAAAAAGTTGCTCTTTTGACAACATAAGTTGTTACCTCATTTGAATAGAGTTTAAGATAATGATTCAAAGGTTTTGAGTTCAAGTCTTAGTGAAGCCATGTTTTTAGTTAAGTTATTATAGAATCTATTAAATGTGTCTACACGGGTCATAAACAGGTCACCCGTTTATTTAACGTGTCGTGTTTGGGTTTACATGTCATGACCCGATTAATAAACGAGTCGTGTTCGGGTTGATATATCATGATATGATTAATAAACAGGTTGACCCATTTATGACCCGTTGACACGAATTGCCACTCCTATTCACAGTCAAATGCGTGACTCGAGTATTGGTAGGTGTCCTTGAGGGTTGATGCCTACACAGGAAAGGTCCAGAACTTGAGAAGTTGGTATCACATGGAGTTTTATGACGTCAAACTTGGCAACCTGATTGAGGAACATAGTGGCCAAGTAATAAGACCCTAGGTCCAGGTAGAGACCGAGTGTTGTCTAGAAAGTATAGTTGATCATAAATAAAAATAAAACTTTTTAGACATAGGCTAGAGACAGAGAACGTGATTGAACACACACTTGTTTGGTCAGGACCCGAGTCTGGGAGGACCCTATATCTCTGGTCTCTATGTAGGATGGGGTGCATAGGGATTGGGGATATGGAAGAATCTCGGATTCAAAGAATGACGGACCATGTTTGATAAATACTCAGTGTCTTTGGAAGAACTTGTACACACTGTGTTGTACTAGGATGGGGTGGTATAACATAGTGGGTCTTGCTTCAGCCTTATAATACGTCTATGGATGCAATGTTGTACTGTGCGTGATCAACATAGTGGAACATGGCAACCATAGAAATCGAGTCATTTGCACCATTGCAATGGGTGTAATGGAATTCTGAGTGGAAGTCTATGTGGAAGGGCGAGGGTAAGATGGGATACCCAGACCTAGAAGCATAGATGAAAGCTTAGGATTTCATTATGCTAGCGTGTTTTGATTGGTTGATTGTGGTTGTGTTTGTTGTTATGTGTGTATATAATTATTTGAATATTTTTGAACCCAAATTCTTGTTCCCAGTAATAGACAAAATACTGCAACTTAGAAGCATAAACCCCTAGGCCACTGATACAAATCGAGAACTTAGAGACATGAACCTAGAGTCACAATAACATGAAAACATGAAAGATCGTAGGTAGGTTAGAAAGGAATGACCATCATTGTTAGTTAGAGTATCCAAGTTAGGAGAAACAAAATCAAGATTGAAGTGAAGTTAGTTAGTACTTGTTGAATCTTTCTGTTTCTATATAATTAAGCTATGGAATACTAAAAGAAATTCTTGACGTCTATATCATGCCAAGAGGAAGAGGCAGGCTTAGGAGGAATAGGGGAGCTCCAGTCTTATTTGTTAAAAAGAAGGACAAATCCATGAGATTATGTGTGGATTACAAGAAGCTGAATCAAGTAACTATTAAGAATAAGTACCCACTGCCCAGAATAGATGACCTCTTTGATCAACTGAGAGGAGCTACTCAATTTTCTAAGATAGACTTGAGGTTAGGGTACCATCAGCTCAGGATCCGAGAGTCAGACATACCGAAGATGACATTTAGGACTTGATATGGACATTTCGAGGATCTAGATTCCATTTGGATTAACTAATGCACCGACTGCTTCATGGATTTGATGAACAGAGTTTTTATTCAGTATCTAGATCAATTTGTGGTGGTCTTTGTTGATGATATTCTGATATACTCACGATCGAGGCTGACATGAGCAACATTTGCACATAGTCTTACAGACTCTTTAGAAGAACTAGCTGTACGCCAAGTTTAGCAAATGCGAATTTTGGATGAAAAGGGTCAAATTTCTAGACCATGTGATCTCAGTCGAAGGTATATTAGTGGATCCAAAGAGGGTGGAGGCGGTGGCAAATTGGAAACAACCAACCATAGTAACAGAGATCGGAAGCTTCTTAGGGTTGGTTGGCTACTACCGTCGATTTATATAGGATTTCTCTAAGCTGGCAAGTCCCTCGACAAAGTTGACTAGGAAGGGGGAGAAGTTCGTTTGGGATGATCAATGTGAGTAGTCATTCTAGGAATTGAAGAAAAGGTTAACTATCGTTCCAGTATTGATTACACCTATTCACGGTGTAAGATACACCCTGCATACAAATGCTTCACCGAAAAGACTGAGTGCGGTGTTAATGCAAGAGGGACAGGTAGTTGCATATGCTTCAAGATAGTTGAAGCCACATGAACAAAACTATCCTACACACGATCTGGAGTTAGCAGCGATTGTGTTTGCACTAAAAATATGGAGGCATTAACTATACGAAGAAAGCTTTGATCTATATTCTGATCATTAGAGCCTCAAATAAATTTACACCTAGAGGGAACTAAACCTTTGACAAAGTAGGCGGTTAGAGTTCCTAAAGATTATGATTTTCAGCTGCAATAGGAAATCCAACAGATAAGATATGAAGATATGGCACAAATGAATAAGCTAATTAGCTCATATAATCTGGGTGTTGCCACAAATGACAAACAGGCTTATCTATATGCTATGGTTAGTTAACCAAACATTCTACGCTGGATCAGAGATGAACAGAAGAACAACAAATGGATTGCAGACTTGATTGAAGGCGTTAAACAGGGCAAGCATACATATTTCAGATTATACTTGAATGGTGCACTGAGACTAGGGGATAGGATCTGTGTCCTAAATATCGTACAGATTAAAGACACCATACTAGATGAAGCACATCAGACTAAGTACACCATGCATCTAGGTGGTTACAAAATGTACTAGAATCTGAGAAAAACCTAGTGGTGGAGAGGCATGAAGAAGGACATTGCCGGGTACGTCTTTAGATGCCTCACTTGTCAGTAGGTCACAACCAAACATAAGAAACCATTAGGTTTTGTTACAACCCCTTCCAGTACCAGAATGGAAGTGGGATAATGTAACCATGGATTTTGTTAGTAGCCTGCGGAGGAGTCAGAAAGGTGAAGACACAATTTGGGTTATTGTAGATCGATTGACAAAGGTCGCACATTTCTTACCTATTCGATCCACAGAGTCAGTGAGTAAGTTGGGTGAATTGTATGTTAGAGAGATTGTGAGACTGCATAGAGTTCCCAAAATAATTGTGTCAAATCGAGATTTTGGGTTCACGTTTCAATTCTGGGAGAGTCTATAGAAAGAATTGGGCAGCAGACTCACAATGAGCACGACATTCCATCCACAGAGTGATGCGCAATTTGAGAGGGTCATTCAAATATTGGAAGATATGTTGAGAGCATGTGCTATTGATTTTAAACGTAATTAGAGCAAATATCTGCATTTAGCAGGATTCGCTTATAATAATAGCTATCAGACAAGCATTGAAATGGCTCCATATGAGGCACTCTATGGTAGACCCTGCAGATGACCGTCTTGTTGGGCAGAGATGGAAGACTATGTACTCACTGGACCTGAAATGATTGAAAAAATGACTTCAAAGGTGAGACAAATCCAAAAAAAGAGTAATAATAACTCAGAGCAGACAGAAGAGCTACGCTGACAGGTAAAGAAAACCCTCAGAGTTTCAACTAGGTGATAAAATATTTCTGAAAATTAGTCCACAAAAAGGAATTAAAAGCTTTGGAGTCAAGGGTAAGTTAGCACTGAGATTCATCGGTCTGTTCGAGATACTTAGACGGATTGGTGACTGTGCATATGAGTTGGATCTGCCAAACAAATTTTCCTTAATCCACAATGTATTTCATATCTCAATGCTAAGGAAGTATGAGCCAGACCCATCTCATGTAACACAACGAGAGGATATCGTACTTCAAGGCCATGTAAGTTACGAAGAACCAGCGATTCGTATCTTGGATTGAAAGGTACAGAGTCTCAGGACCAAGGACATTCCATTGGTCAAGGTCCTGTGAAAGCATCATGGATTGGAAGAAGTGACCTGAGAGTTAGAAAGCGAAATATAGAAAAAGTACCCAGAGCTCTTCACAAAAAATGTTGAATAAAGTGTATTTGTTATGTATCATATGTAAATTTCGAGGACGAAATATTTTGAAGGGGGGTAGATTACAACATCTCCAAAATTTTGTAGGTCATATATGTCAAAAATATAAAATTTTTGGAAATATAAAATAATGTCAAAAAATAAAAATTAATTAAAATTTTAAATTTGAAATTCATCAAAAATATAAATATGTATATAATGAAATAAAATAAACTAATATCCAACATTAGGTTGAATTAGCTTGAAAAATGAAATTGAGCATTGAAAATTTTCTTAGTTAAAGAAATTATTGTTGAGAATGAAATTTATTATTGAATCATTTCATGGTTGACAAGATTATCAGTTGTGAAAAAAAATTAAATTGAAAAATACAATAAGATAAAATATATATGCATACAAAGAATACCTATCAATATAGATTGAAAAACTATAATTAATCAGAATGATTAGTGATTTGGGCTAATAAAGAAATAAAAATCTGGAAAATCGATCCTTAAACCAAAAAAATCTGGTTCACTCGGTTGTCGATATGACTGAAATTTCTGGACGATTGAAATTTCTGGTTTGCTCGAGCTTGGGCGGTGATGACCAAAATTTTTGGACGATTGATTTAAAAGACGAAGCAGGTCATTGAGGAAGAACTGAAGAAAAGAAAATCTGTTAGGGTGTTAGAAATCGTGAACAAGAAGAAGACCGAAGAGGCAGAGGAACTGAAGAAGAAGAAGAAGAAAAAGAACAATTGAAAGACGAAATCCGATTTTTGGTTTAGGAAGCAAGCTGGAAATTAGAGGAAGCAAGCTTGAAATCAGAGGAACTAAGCTGGAAATCGGAGTTTTGGACTCAAAATTTTTGGGTTTGAGCATGATAAAGAGGAAGAAAGGAGTGACGCGAAGTAGAATTTTGATTTGGGATTTTAGGAATCTAAAATTCTATTTGGGGGTTTCGTTTGGTGCAACAAGGAAGAGTGAAATTTGAAATTTCTAATTCAAATCTTCATCTTTGGACGTTGCATAACAGAAGAGGAAGAACCAAAAATCTGGTTTTGGTTTGAGTGGTGCGTCGTTCAACAGAAGATAGAAGAAACACGATCAATTTTTTTTAGTTTCAAATTCTGGTTCGTGTTCAGTAAAGAGTAGAAAGAGGAACGACTGTAAAATTTCTTCATTTCCTGGTTTTTGCTGGTCATTGAAATGGGGGAGGTAATAGAGCACAATTCTGGTTTTGATCCTTTGATTTAGTTGTGCGTCGGAATGAATTTGTTTGGGGATTTAAGATAGTTGAACAACCTAATGTAGATTAACTTGATCGAATTTATGCTATGCGTTATTGATTTTGGTTTTCTGGTTTCATATTGACCAGAATAGAGAAACATTGCTTGAAATTTCTGGGTTAAAAAAAAAAACTCTAGTGTGAAGTTTAAATTGTGCATCAATTCCATTGGAGTTGTTGTATGGTGTTGAGATGATTATCCATTCGGTTGGAAAATTGAGAACAAAGAAGAAATTTCTGTGACAAAACAAATTGAAGCATTGTTGAACAAGGTTGAGCACTGTTCAAAGATTGATTTAGGGTGCTAAAAGTGAATGTGAACTCCAAGTAGGAAATAAGCTTGAAAGGTGTAATACCTTGAAAACTCTATATTTAATTAAATGAAATTCAAGATCAATTCAGTGAAATTGGGTGCAAAATGAAAACAAGTTCATTTCTGAGATAAATTTGGCAGGTTTTCAAAAGTCTCACTTGTTAGGGATCCAAAACAACTTGAAATGAAGTATGGTAATACAAACCAACTAATGAGACAACATATCCAAAAACTAGAACAATTGGTAAAGGTCAGGGTTTTCATTTGCCAAACGCCCTTCAAGGGGTCCAAATTAGAAAGAATTGTTATTTGGGGTACTTCGGGGGATTGAAATGCTCGAAACGAAATAGAATGACATGAACTAACAAAATGAATGATATATCAAAAAATCAGAACAATTGGCAAAGATTTGGATTTTCAATACCTTGTGACCTCAGTGGGTTTTAAATAAGGAAAAGTTCTTGAAGGAAAATCACCTAGGGCCAAATCATACCTTAAAATGTGCATTAGATTCATGTGATTCTAAAACTATAGGATATAAATCATAATTTCATGTGAATAAGGAGATATTAATTTTTATTTGATTTTTGTGAACCCATGAAGTCATGGCCACCCCCATTTGATTGTATACACAAATGCCCACTTAAGCCATAATTGACCCAACCGCGTACATGTGTGTGTGCACACATGTGAGCAACCTTATTTAGATAGTTTCTTGGAACCAAGATGAACATCTTTGACTATTATAGGTGTCCTCTCAAATTTGATATTGTACAACCATACTTGATGTCCAAGAAATAAGAGAATGGAAAAATATTCCTTGTGTGTTTGTGTGATGAACAAGCAAGGAAACCAAAAAGGAAAGTTGCCATGAACACATATAGGACGTTCCATTTGAATTAGATTAAACTTCGTTTGTGTTCACACATAGTTAGGAAACAAGATTGTAATCATATGTTTTGAATTGGAAAGTCGTAATGGTCTCACTTGCCAACCACGAGCACACTTGCTCTCTTTATGCAAACCATCCCCCTTATGAGTTTCAAAACATACCCAAATGTGGTGAGCTGCCCTAGCTGACCTAGATGCCCCCCTTGTGCTCATGAACACCAATAAATACCCCCTTTTGCTCACATTCATCTCGTCCTAAAGCAAAGAGTTAACACTTCCCTCTTTGCTTACTCTTGCCTTCTTCTTGGCACCCCTTCTCACTCTCTTTCCTTTTTTGTGTTAGAAGTTCTTATTTCAGTATTTCAGAGAGTTGTTGTCAGGACCCCTTCCCTAGGGAGAAGGACGAACCGACCGGCACAGTGTTCTGACAAACCCATTCCCAAACTAAGCTTGCCCAAAATACTGTTAAGCCTCTTCACAACACCATATATAACACTATCATAGTAATCTTAATAAATACGAAAACAACTAGAACAAGTAAGTACAGTAGAAATTTTTTTTATTTTTTTTTACAAAAGTTAATTATATATACACTGTCTTAAATGTAGCAGTAGCGGAATGCCTAAGTCAACATGTCTACAGTATTTTCCTCACTTCCGATTATACTAACTCTCAAAACAATAAGCCACGTGAGGAAACCTACCGAAGTAAACGAGGTGCGCTTCACGCAATGACCACCTTCTTCCCCTTATCCGCAGAAGAAGAACCTGAAATGTTAGAGTAGTGAGCCAA